>LS055779.1:0-14047 GCA_900241095.1 Acartia tonsa | reverse complement strand
ATAGCTCAAAACCACCACAGGACCAATAGGTATATACCCTGAAGAGTAGAATCCGATCGGTTCAGTGGTTACCGAGATCTTAAGGGACAGACGGACGGACGGACAGACATCAAGCTACTTTGTATTATAGATTATTTTTTTTCAAATATTTAAAGAATTGAAATTTTCTAGTAAAACAAGGATAATAACATCTCTTCGTATCGAATCTCTTAAATATAAAAATAAAGTTGACAGCCAAGAAGAATGAGAAAAAATTGAGTTAGGTAGTAGATGCCTATTTTTCATATCATATATTTTTAAATCTATGAAAAAAGAGAGATAGAGAGAATAGATAAAAAGAGAGATTTGGAGAGTGTTTGTAGTAACTTAGTTGTTCCTAATCTTAGTTTAAATAGTTTCAAATTTCATTAAATGCCTGTGCATTGAAAGTAGGCCCAAAATAAATGTCCAAGTAGATTTACAACTGTATTCTGCCATTTCAGCTTTGGATTGTGATGTGATTCTCCAGAGAATATTTGCCAATTAAACCCATTTACAGTGAATAAAAGGCCAATCCTTAAAAGACTAGTTAATACTTATTTTCTTTAAAAGTTAAATTTTATAGACTACATGTAAAGATATATAAAAGCACTTTAGTAAGGTTTTGATAATCAAGAAGGTAAAATACGATACAATACTAGCGGCTGTAGGAAAGGGCAGAAAAATAGCCAGAAACAATCCCAAGACTCAAATCTGAATATAAAATAGCTTAAAACTGTACTTGGACTTATATAAAGCTACTTAATGTGGAGAACTTAATCAGTTAAGTAGTTAAAGAAAACTTAAACTTCAGACAAAAAATTACTACTGCTTTATACAACACAAGTGGCTTCACCACTATTCAATGATAAAACCTTTGTAAATGATATCCTACTCATGTAATTTTTTGCCCTTAGTGTTTTTTAAGTATTGACCCCTATTATTGTGCCAGTAACCTACTTATATTTGGTTATCTCTTTATCCCTGTGGGGTTCACTTTGGTTTCTAGGGTTTGTATGTGTTGGAAATAGGAATGTAGAGACAGGTATCCTTGTTTTAGTTCTTGTCAAAATAGTCATTATTAAGACAAAAGGTATTTCTATGCATGTTTGTTTATAAAGCTATGTTGAAGTTTCTGTAAAAAAGCACCTTTATTTCTATATCAATTTGTAACAGAATAAACTTGCTTTGTACAAGTATTTATAAATCCTTCATAAGTAAAATTACTCTAAAGTTCTTGATATTGGTCGGCCTATAGTTTGTTTGGTCAGTAAAGTATATTCAACCCACTTGTCATATTTAAGCTCGGTTCATAAGGGTGTGTTTGTGTGTTGTGCATTTGTGTGTATGTATGTGTGTGTGTGTGCTTAATGCTAATTGCATATGGTAAAGTGAATAATTTGAAGGTCAGGGTGAAGTCAATTATCAAACACATTTAGCAGGGTTATATATATATAAAACAGGACTTTATCTGTCAAAAAGTAAAAATGCTTATACTAATTTTTAATTAATAGTATTACTTGTCATGTTTTATAAATTAATAAATAAAATAACTTTTAACAATAATGACAACATCATTAGAGAAGCATAAAGATATTATATAAACAAGGATGACAACATTCATAAAAGCAAAGCACTGAAACGGTAGAACAAACGGACATTAACACTTGTATAGTGTCAGTAAAGTAAATTTGTTGAAAAACTGCATGATTCAGGACGGACGGGCGGACGAACCGACCCTAATTATAGAAATGTAAAATAAGAGATGCTTAGTAATCAGAGTAATCGGCTTAATGATTACAAAAGCAAATTTCAGCTTGCTCCTACATCCACAAAAAAAGCTACTTGTATTTTTACCTTCAGGTAGTAAAGTCTCCTAGGGGGCATGAAAATTAAATTTTTGCTATTACCCACATAAATTGTTAAATCGGATAAAAACATTAAATATTTAGCAAAGGTAATGGAAAACAAAATAAAACTACTCATTTTATTACAACGAGAAATTTAATTTTTATATTATTATCTATAAAAATATGAAAATGAGACCAAAAACATAAAAACTATGTGAAAATTTAATGTAAAGGATAAAATCGGCTTGAAAGTAGTCAGACCGTGTTATTATTCTTAGATATTCTCCTTAATGATAGAAATGTCAATATGAATTCCAACCGTCTATCTTAAATAATCCTCAAAATATATCTAACTCAAAGTCAAGCACTTGTTAAAAAATATATGAAAAGCCATGCTACACTACCAAATGAACGTAAATTTCCTTGTTTTAAAATACTATGCAAAAGTATTGAAATTGGGTGCAATAACCCGCAAGGAATAACCAGACAAAATGGTGAAAATGTGTCAATTTCCCTTCAAGGTGATTTGCAACTTATCTACCCAACCCTCCATCTAATTTCACGCAGCTACTCTAATTTGTTAAAAGGAATTTAAAGGGATATGACAATGGCCGATAAGTTGAGGAACATGATGATGCACAAAATTACCCCTTCTGTAGACTACAATTATTGGTTTAAACTTTTGGACACTAGGGGACCCTCACTGAATATTTTTTCTGTTTGAACCACTTATGCACAAAACTGACGCATCTAGATAAAATAAGCCAGTCCCAACAATTAAAATGCTTCTGTAGGTACACTAAATCCAGTGATTGTTATCAACAAAGAAAACATTAAGGTTTAAGAGTAACCTTTCTAACTAATGGAATAGAAGGATGGTACAATAATTTAATTAAAAGAAATAAGTTTTAGGTTACAGAAGAGGTCAATAAAACCTCTCAAGAAAATGATTTTGTTGGAAATTTGTTGATTTTAAAACAGATATTGAAATACCATTGAATACTATTTCTATGTGGTCTACAAATATTCCTCTTATAGTTATTTTTTAGCAAAGTTACTCTACAAGTCTGTGTGTATCTATACTCTTCCATTTGTAAAGCTATACTTAACAAGTTACTCATGATTCATCTCTATGCTTATGTTTTAGCGTATTAACTACCTGTAACAAACATGTGTAGTATGTAAATATACAATTGAATGCTATACTTATGTGGTGCTTGGCTGTGTAGTGGATTTAAAGGGTCAAGTGCAGGTGTGTGCAAAAAGGGTCGAGCAGAGGGGTGTCAACAAATTAAAATTGAAATTAGGAAGGCTTTACTTACCCCTATTTCACCCCTTAATGGTTTTACATTTCCCTGTTATTAAAAGCGAAGCTTTTTTAATTGCTATGTACGCTACTGGTCGACTGGCTGTCTCCCCAAGTAAATATATCTCCTGTGGCAGTAGGAATTAACTAAATATCAAAACCAAATTGTAACAAACACATCATATTATTTAGATCAGTGGCGTCTGGTAGAGGAGTGATGGGGGTTGTCAACATTTCCCTAGAAGTTCAAATTGGGAAGGGCTGATTTCCCCTTTTTAACCATCTCATGATTTTACACCCCCTTGGTTAATAGCTGTGCATACCACTGATTCAGATATAGTTTTTTTCTATCAAAAGTTCGTTGATATCTTTAACTACATAATTTTTCCTACTTCAATCTTTTTCTCTCATTTTTAAATATTTGGTTTTTTTCTGTAAGGTAATGAATTTATCTTTTTTCCTTCTTTACTTTTTCTATCTCTCACTTTATCCTTTTCATTTATGTTGTATAACCTGGAATTGGAAATGGATAAATAATTAGGTTGGAAATAGTATGTCATCAACAAATATAGTCAAGAGCATCTTGTTAGACTGAGCGTTATTGCGCTGACATTCAATTTTAATGGATGACAAAAGCAGCGGCCAAGGGTGACATTTTCAACATGCTTTCATAACAATATGACTGTATTTTGCATAGACGGAGCAATTATAGAAATATGTAAGTACACATCTGGTTTATGGAATGCCTCATAATCGTAGATAACGTTCTCTAAAGACAATTTGATGGAAAGATTGAGGGAAGTCGACCCTCCAAATTTAATTTTAAATAGAAAAGGAATTTTCGGTGTCGGGTTCAAAAATAAATATGGAAAAAAGAACATTAAAATTGATTCAGTTTAAAGCAAACAAAATATTTACCACCTAGTGGTGGATATTTTTACATTTAAAAATTTAGGAAAGACTGAATCATGAACCATTTTCTTATTGTTGTTTAATACATTATAATATTCAAAAGATGTTTAAACTAATTAAAATAGTGAGTTATAGAGTTGCACAGCTAATCCAAAAAGCTGCATTGTGAAACATAATCAAGATACAGGGATCAAAATAAAACAAGCACTTTTAACCAGATTTTCTCAAATCGTGTCATTGAAGCCATTTTGTTCAATCCTTCATCGGCTAGACGACCTCCTAATTGAAAAATTACTTATTGCCTTTTGAGGCCAAGGAATTTCCTCTTTTCTTAATATTATGGTTAATAGACTGACAAAGCTGCAGTTAAATCTTTTATTAACATCTTCAGTCATTACACGGTATGTTTTGGCGTAGACTTACATAGTAGCTCCACTCCAAAAAATAAATAGCTATGCAGTTATATTTCTTGAAATTATTAAGTGGCTGTTTTTTCATTTTCATGATATGAAGCAATTTAAAATTTGTAAAAATGCAATCCAAGAATCACATTAACTGTGACCTTTTTTTCATGGCTTGTATAACTTCTTTTTATGCACTTTTTAAGCACTGCTTCTCAGTGCCTTTTTTATGCCCAAATGCTAAGAGAAGCTGACTTAAAAAAATATCATTTGTTACAAGTTATTTGAATTCTAATTTTGTATTTTATAGCCTTAATGACCTCATCAAGATTGAATATATTTTTACTTTTTTTTATTTCCGGTATTTCTTTCTTTTTTAAACAGTTCTACTGTTGAACTTTATTGTTCTTGTAAACTTTTAAAGAAATGTATCAAGATGCAAGAAATAACATTGTATTTAAGTTTGAAGTTGCTGTTGAAAAATTAAATTTTTTTTTCTAACGCTTATATCGAATCGTATTATAAACAGCTTTTTATCGGATATAAAATGTACGATTATAAGATTAAAACCAGTTTTGTTAGTCCCGAGATGCCGAAGGCAAGAGCTAACAAAACTGTTTTATATTCGTAGAAAACTAAGTAAATGATTTTTCAGTGTGACTGAGAACCGGATATTAATCGGTTACGAAATATTCTTGTTTCCCAAGAAGAGTTGTAAAGTTTATTAAGACTTTGTAAATGTGTTTATTGTGATGTTGTGAATTTGTCAATCTTGCTAATTAATTAATTAAATTAACATTATCCCATTTAATTTCATATTTCTCTACAGACCCGAGGGATATTAGCGAATTTTTGTGGAAAGCCTTTAATATCATAAAAAAGTTATTATTTGGTAGATTGCAAACAGCCAGGGATGGAAGGGACAATTGACTATAAATGATAATGCCTACCTGTGAACTCGTTATGAAAATAAGGAAGGAGAAGTTCCTAACCCTGCAAGGTTTATACCTACACTGCAATAACCCTGCGTGTTCCCAATGTAACCTAACCTAACCTGTAAAAAACAAACAAGCAACGCCTACCCCCTTATTTTTTTATTTCAAAAATACATGGTTGGTTTCTGTATTCGACTAGGAACTTTCAGTAAAACAACCTTGAAGTTTTATATAATTGAAGTGGTACAAATCAAATATATGGAAATTATATTTTAATCAGGGCTCTGCAGCCACAGCCGCGTGCACTCCCACTTTTTCAGCAGCTTCAGCCGGTAGCTTAAAAAAATCGCCTTCTTAAACAATTTTGAACTTTTAGCAGTTACAGCATTAAAAAAATACTGATGATCTATACTAAATACTGGCGAATGCCGAGCCCTGATTTTAATTAATTTAATAACTCACTAACTCTACCATTTAATTTTAATTAATTGTTATATAAACATTTCTTCAAAATTAATTTTCTCGAAAAAAAATATAAAATATGGTGTTTGCTCTTTATCAAACTAAATTTGTGTTGATTAAAATTATTATTTTATTTAGTTTTTAGAATCACAGCTACTCTAAACTACGGCGTATCCTCAACTACCGTTGAGTAAATAAAGTGTTTGTTATTTTCTGATTATTAAAGCACTTAATATTAATTTTATTAACGACTAAAAATTAAAACGCTTCTGTTATCTAATTTTTACAGTATGCTAATTTAGGTACACCTCTTACTCCCAATAGAGGGAGAAGGAGAAGGAAATTGGGGTTGGTGTGCCTTAATTCAAATAATCCCCACCCCCTTTAAACTCCATGGCTTAAATTTTTTTATTGATGATTAAAATGCCCATCCCTGAACTTATTTGCCCCCTAAAATGTTCAAAACGCCCCCCCCCCTCTCAGAAGAGCTTCACACACCATTGAAAAAGTTAAGTTTATTACTATGCAGAGATCAAACTTTCAGATAAAGATTTGCAATTAAAGGATTTTCTATAAATAGATCAATCTTACCCCAGAGGATAATGTTTATCGCAGCGTATTCACAATTTTTGTTTTTCTGAAGACAGTTTGTGTCTCAATTTGTTTAACAGAGAGAATCCTTTTTATTTTGTAACTGACATCTACAGACATAAATCTTTTATCAAACTATTGTATCTTCATTTTCCCATTTTGTAAGTAAAATTTAAGCATTAACTCCCCCTCCTCTCATTAAAAAGTCCTTCTGTAATTTTTTGTTTACCTTACTATTCACTTTCCTTCACTCCCCCTGTCTTCCGGATCCCTCCTCTTTCCTTCTTTTCACTTTCCCTTTACTTCTCAATTCCCTTTCCTGTCATTCCCCCTTCACTTTTGTTTTTCTTCCCATATACTAATCTTTTACTTCCCCTTTAATTCTTATTTACTGCCAATTAAATTCTTCTTCAGTTCTTCTGTACTTTACCCCTTTCCCCCTTCACTTACCCTTTACCTCTGTTAAATTCATTTATATTTTCCTCTTCCATTCCATTCCCTTTTACATCCACCTCACCTTCCATTCACTTCATCTTTACTCCCCCTTCACTTCCTCTTCTTCCCTTCACATCCTAATCTTCCCTTCACTTCTACTTCTTATCCCCTTTACTTTCCTTCACTTTCTATTTTCTTCCACCACGCTTTCCTGTCTTTTCCTCCTTGAATAATTTTTTACATTCAAAAGTAACATATCCGACAGGGCATTATCTAGAGGTGGAAGGAGTTGGGGAAGAAATAGTTCAAACTGAAGTTAAAAGATATTCAGATTTTAATTAATTAGAATTGTGTATGTATATATTATGTACATAATGATGAGTAGCACAAAATTTAATATCCCTAATAGATAGAGCTTAGAACATATTTCTAAGACTACAAAATTCAAAACTATTACAGTATAATTTATGCAGCCAATGTACTTTTACTTTTTGAAAGCGAGGCTTTTCTTTTATTAGGGTTTGTCCGTCCGTCCGTAGGAACAGATAGCTTTTTTACCGTTAATTTAGGCATGTTAGAATTGTGTTATTGATTTTAAACTTTGCTTTGTGATTCCTGTAGTAATTAGGTACGATTTAAAAAGCGTAGAAACTCTATAATCGTTACCAGAATGTCCTTACGTCCGTTAAACATGTTGATTTTTAAATTTTTTAACAACAAATTTTTATGTGATATAATTATAATCTGATTTTTAGATAACTGATTCTTAGGATAACAAAGTACAATGTTATAAGCGAAGCATCTCTATAATCAAGTACAAAACATGTAAGTATGTCCTTAAACATTATCCTGTATTTAAGCAGTTTTTTAACACATTTACTTACAATTTTGTTTTGACTGATTATTCAGTTCTGACACTTTACAAGTATTAATGTTAGTTTGTACTAAAATTTCGGAGCTTTGTCTTTTAGGATGTTGTCATCCTTATTTTTAATCATTACGCCTTATTGCTTAAAATGTTATTTTGATGAAGCTTTTTTTATTATCAATATTTACGACTAATCTTAGCGTATCAAAACTTAAGAAGAAACAAGCATTAGGATGTATAAGTTGGAAGGAATTTTAATGTTAGAGGGATATTTTAAATCTACATCAAAGTTTAAGGATTTTTTTTTATGAAATTTGTTTTTTGTATAATTCTTTATCTAAAAGCGGAAATACAATTAAAGTTCCTATATTTTGACTAATAGGATAGGTGGATTGGAAACTACCTGTGCTCTAATTGGTTGAAAGATGTGCGACACTTAAGCTTCTCCAATCAGAGCGCAGATAATTTTCATCCCACCAATCACAGATGTCAAAATTAATTAAAATTATATCAAAACTTAAGAAAAAACAAGCATGTATGAAAAAAGACTGAATGTTTCTATGTTTGTGTGTATGTACCGAAAGGTCTCGTCAAATGGTTTTACTTAACAGTAAATTTTCTTATAGGTTCCAGTGAGGTTTAGTTTTATCCTTGGGGATAGTTGCTTAAACCTTTCAGGTGATATCGACCTAGAAAAAATTCCTCTACATTTTTTGTTTTATTTTATTTGAAACTTAGCCTTTAGGTGGGCCTTTTTAATGCCTTGGTTTTGAGAATAAACATTAAACAATCAACAAATCTAATATTAATGAATGATAGCTGTCACGACATACAATGTGTTGTTATAACAAATTTAAATATTATCTTTAGACCCGATCCTTAGACTATATAACTCTTTCAAACATTGTTGTGTTAAACCAATCATTAACCCGCGATCGTGGCTCAACACGTAGCGCATCCGCTCGTCGCCAGCGAGGTGATAGGTTTGAATCTCGAGCCAACACCGCGTCATAACTAAAGTCGTTAAAATTGGTTCCTACTGCTGCTATGTCAGGTGCGCGACATAAATAGCCCATAATAGCCCATAAACAGGCACAACTCACTACCATGCACCCACAGTTAGGACTTTTCAGACAAAGGTCGTGCAATCAAAGGGTTGGTTGTCTACTGGATGTTACCTAACCTAATATCCTTGGGTGTTAGAGTATTGCATCCTGTCACGGAAGGCGGCTAGACATTGCCGTCTTCAAGATCTTAAGGTCGAACAGACCAATCATGCTCAACTTCCCCAGAGTACAAACAGAGCAGGTTACTAATTGTATTTATTGAAATACTATGAAACTGTCACTTTAAAAAAGAATAACAATAGAATTAATACAAAATATTAATATCATATTAATATAAAATAAGTTATCAAAGAGCTTTTAATTTTTGAAAACAGCTAGTGAAAGGTTTGGTGATTTTCATAAAATTACACAAAGAAGTGATATAAAATTAACGCTTTTTTGCAACAAAACATAAAAGAAATTAATAATTTTCAGATAAAATCATCAAAAATATACCTAAAAACAATTGTACGTATAAATAATTCAATTTGAATTGGTCTTTTAAATGAAAATTAAGAAACAAAAAATATGACTTTGACGACTTATGTAAAAAAATCATTTAAAAAGCACATATTCATTCGCCGCAAATTTAAGCTCACCTTGGATGGGTACTCATCAAGCCGAGAAGCATAAGAGGGATTCTAAGCACAGCTAACACACATATTAATTGACAATACAAGAATTTTCATAACCAAACATGGCGCTGAGCTGATAATAAACAAAAGAATGCTTTTGTTTGGCGTGGGTGCGCGTCTCTTTAGAGAATACCACGTTTACCAGCAGAGCTAAAGTCGTCTTCTACTGTTTGTGGAGTAAGGAAAATTGGTTTTTATGCATTGAAATCCAGACAAGAAAACATACACACAAAGTTACCCAAACACATCCCATTACACGTGGATGATGCTCTGAATTCTCTAGATGATCACTTAAATCGAAGGAAAAAGGAGAAGGAGCTAATGGTAAATAAACCCATCATTTGTTTTTTGAAATATTGTTTAATGAACTACAGTTGCAAGGGTTAAGGTTGAACTTGACATTGGTAATCTTGGATGTTATTGTATAGATTACATACTAACTTAAGTTTTCTATTTTATTCCTAAATACTTTTGACCAATATACAGTATAGGATAAAATTCTATAGCCTCTAGGGTGGGTGGCGTAGGTTAGGAAAATAGCTTAAAACCATCCCAATCAGCAAATTCCGAGGTCTATAGCTTCAGACAAATAAACCTTGCCAAATTTGTAGGATATTGTTGAAATAGGATAAAAATACTGATTTAATTCTAATAGCTGGATATTTATACATAACAACCCTATTTAGATATAGAAATGTCTTTATACTAATTCTAACCAGGGAGAGAAAGGACAGTGATTCGGAAAATTATTCTTTAATCTTTTCTTCTCCATAATTTAGAATACTACATATAATAGTCTTATGTAAGAATAATTCTGTATCCTATATCCCATCTCTTGAGCCCTAAATTTCACAAATCTTAATGGCCCTAAATTAATCTTTAAATATATTTCAATCAACTAATTAAAATATAGAATTCAATCTATGTATTGTAAGAGCCTGTTGGTTACTTGAGGTGGAGAGGGGGGGGGGGAGGGAGGAGAAAAGGTCGCCCCACCATTTACAATTTTAGCATTATAAAGAAAATTCGGGTTTACTTTTGTTCCAGGGTCGATATATCTGGGCAGGATATTGGTACCCTCCCCCTAAATAGTTATAAACCTTCACTGGACCTTTGAGAAGCTATAAGCCTCTAGGTAAGGAAAGGGGTTGTCGCCTCCCTCCCTTTTCGGTAAGAGTTGCTTAGCCGTACATAGATATTGCTTAGCCTTACATAGATATAAGAGAAAGTGTATGACTTTATATGAAAATCTCACTTTAAGGCTAGCCTTAATTATATCATAGGGTTTAGCCCAATTTAAGTGATAAGAATTCTAAACATGCGATGCGTATAATCAATATTTCGAACAGAGCTTAAAAATATGTGCTAAAAATATTCCCAAAAACTTAAAACCCTTATAAACATGTGTTTTTAGTACCTTACATATATTATATCTTATATGTTTTTAGATAAACCTAGGAAAAATTTAATAACTTTTAATAATTTTTTTCTAGTAAAATAAGTTTGAATATCAATTAATCAATTAAATAAGTATGTTTGTGGTAAGTATGTCTGCTTAGATCTCGTAAAAGGCTGAACTTGACGTTGTATCATCTTTAGGGAAATTACTTATTGATCCTGGCTATTTCGGGGAGATCCCATTTGAATATAGCTACAAAAAAATATTTTCTTTAATTTGTCAGATTTTTAACGGTAGATGGATTCACTGACGTACATCCAAAATTAAAAAAATAAAGAACATATCAGTAAATCATTGTTTCTCGCCATTTATTTTCTACATATTTATGTATAGAAAGTTAAAGAAGTAGTAATTCTATTTTACAAGAATATTTATAGCCTTACCTTGTCAGGAAAATATACTTCCAGAATCAAGGTTTGGCAATACCTGTTTTTATCATTTTCTTCACCAAAAAAATTTAATAAAAATCTTTTAAAACACATTTTAAGTGCAGTTGTTACCTTTAACTTACGATGTATATATATTAAATTATAATATTATAAAAAATGTATTTTAAGAAAAAAGATTCAGGATTTTGAAATTGTAAAAAAATGTATAATGAATTAAAAAGGCTAGACAATTAACTGGAAAAACTACTTTGAATGACAAAAGTTTATTGCAGATAAGATAGAGATTTATCTTCTAAACTTGGACGATTAATTCCAACAGTGATGAATCGATATAATAATCAAAATATACTGGTAACCCTTTAGTGTTATTTGGCTCGTCTTATCCCATTCATCACACGTTCACTAAGCTGCTAGGGGTGTGATTGCTTGCTCACTAGGGTGTCCCGTTTATTTTTTTTCTCTAATTAATATATTAATGTTGAAAGGTTAGTAATACAAATAGGACCACTCTTTTTTACAGATATTTATAAGGATAGGAAAAAACACTTAAAGAGTAGCTTCAATGCTAAAAATTATTAAGAGCACAGCTACTCAATTGTAAAATAAGTGCTGCTGACCGTACACCTAACATCTAAACCCACCATTGAGACTGCATGGAACAGCCTTAAAACCGTCACAGGTTATTTTGTGAAACTGTCATGAAATTGAGAATTTTATCAGCTCATTGCTTAGCGCAATCTTTACGGACGTACAAAAGACATCTATAATAAAAAGTAGAACGATGTTTGTTTGTCTGTCTGTTTGTAGCGAAGGATCTCGCTAACCGCTGAACCGATCGGGTTCTACTTTACAGGGTAGCTTCTCATAGGTCCCAGGAAGGTTTATAACTGTCTTGGGAGGGTATCACCACCCTCCTAAGAGAAATCATAAAAAACGAATGTTTTTTTTTAAATATTTAAGAGACTTGAACGAAACATTGGTAGGTATCGTAGAGAGAGACTTGAACGAAAAAAAAACATTTAAAGTGCCACTAGAGGCTTCTAGAGGGCGTAGCCGCTAGTTTAATCTATAGAAGAAGTCATTTTGTTTCACATCATTGGGAAATGGGATACATATCAATTCATCGTCCTTTTGCTCATCCCTTAGAATCACAGAATAGAATAGAATTTTTTATATATACATATCTATTCTTGGTATTTTCTAAATTGTAAAATCAACTTACTGAAAATAGTTTATTTAAACAATCCCCCACATGAAGTGTGTAAGCCATTGATTACTCATATTGTGAAAACACCTCACAGGAGAGGAGACAGCAATTAGATAATAAGAAAAATATAAAAAGTCTAGATGATCAATCATTTAACGGACTAATAGAAAAAAACCGTAAGGACATTTCGACCACATTTTATACAAATACACTGCGAATTTACAAAGATAACAAGTTGATCCTCAATATTACACCTTTAAGTGATACTTTTCTAATAGTTTATAGTCCACTAAGTCCACTAAAATGTAAGCAAGAAGAATTAAAATCCATTAAGTCCCTTCTAACAAGATATTGGCAAATTTTTGCACAAATATTTGCGAACGGCAATTATTTCCTTTATTTGAAGTTTTGGTTAATAACATTTTCATAAAAGTTTCCAGTCATAATCATTTATGAACAATTTTTGAGAAAAATTAACTGAAAAAGTGTTTTGCTTGTATATTTATCATATTTCTTTACAGTTTAACGTTAAACCGTGTTAATACCTTTATTACAGTCTTATTTGTAGTGATAATAATTCGGCTATTATTTGATGTTACTTGAATTTCTAAGGATGAAGCTTTGCAAAATAAAAAATGTTCGTCTGCTATAAATTCATTTTTAGTTGGTCGGATTTATGAATTATGATTGACCATTCAGGGTAATAAATCTATTGTGTTGAGCATGAATAAGACAGCTGTTTATAAACAAAAGTCAATGAGTTGTTATACAAAAACGCAATACTAGTTGTAAAAGTAAAAAGCAAAAATTCAAAAAATGGGGGGTCATTTTTTCTAGGGGCGATATCTCTTAGGATGGTGGTGGTGCCCAAAATAGTTATAAACCTTCCCAGGACCTATGTGAAGCTACACTGTAAAGGAGAGCCATATCGGGTCACCAGTTAGCAAGATCCTTCGGTACAAAAATACAGAAAGACGAACTCACATACATCCTATTACTTTTATACTATAATATCAAGAAACACCAATTTTTAGTAACGTAGTAGAAACACTGCTAGATTTATTCATTTTTCTACGGCACTTACATTTGCATTGCTGAACGAAGCTAAGTACACAGCTAAGTACACTACAACCAGTGATAGCACAATAAAAGATTAATTAATCTCCACCCAAACATCAGTCTTTGTTGGCTAATCAATATTGGGGGAAGGAAGGAGATTGTATCAGACATTGTCTTATCCCTCCCTGAGTTATATTTAACTTTAATACAGCAAGTTAAAACTTGATTTCTGGCTGTACTCAATTTTATGACCTACAACCTTTTGGTTATAAATACTTGGATCTACTGCAGTTCACGGCAATATGTCCAAAAATCTAAGAATTTTAAAGGCTGCTATCTGCCAAACGGCTGAACGTACAGATCATGCCTGCACACCATTTTAAGCGGCATAAGAAGGCCTACAAATAATCTGGA
>LS055778.1:0-14052 GCA_900241095.1 Acartia tonsa | reverse complement strand
CCAAATTGGCTAAGATTGTGTTAGAAACCTTGTTAAGGTGTCTAAAGAAAGGTCTTTACATGCCCCATCAAAAACTCTAAACATTATGGGGTCTATCTCCAAGATTTGAAGTACTTATGGTGGTTCAAATTGTTAGCGATTGGTTTTTAAAAAGACAAACTTTTAATAAAATATGAACTTTCGGCGTAGGGCAAATTTTTCTGCTAGGGCTAGGTCTTAAGCTCTAGTGCTCTGGAAGGGTGAGTAGATTCAAAATTCAATATTGTTTTCTCATTGTCATTGCTTGGGCATGAATTGTATTATTTTTTATTAGTTTTGGACCAAAACTGTAAGGTTTATATTGAAAAAAGTGAAGCAATTGGTTTTTATTTTAACACCCTTTAGGTATTCTGAAGCATCGAGCAGATAAGATATAAAAATAAAGGACAAAATACCTAAATCTTTTTTTATACCTATTCTTTCAGTTCAGTATCTATTAAAATTCTATTTACGAGTATCTATAAAAAGTAATAAAATATTATTGAAAAATTAAAATCTTTAAATAAAATAATTTCAAAATTTCATAGGTATAAAGTTTGGTTTACTTCAAAATGTTGCTTATAGAAGGTCCTCTTAGTTTGAAACTCTCCGCCTTTTTTTAAGTTTTAAGCGTAGCGCAAAACTAGGTATTAGGTCAATTGTATTCTAAAGTCACTATCCTCAAATGTTTAGTACGTTAACAGATGTACCCTTGATATAGCTACAGGTTATCATAATGGCTAAAAACCTGCTCTAGAAACAAAAAGTTTTAATTTCATGCAGTTTTTGAGATTTTTTTTTGAGACATATACGACTCACGAGCATTAGAAAAAACAACCACAATTCTTTCATATCTAGTTTAATATAAATACTTCAAAATTAGTAATTAAAACTGAAGAAGTCAAACATTACAAAAATTAATTAACATGTTGTTGTGTTGGTTACTAGCTCAGGTCTCTTCATTTAATACTTTTATTTCTGTCAGGAATGCAGTGATATGTAAATGGAAAATTATTTTACAATCTCAAAATCTTATAATTTCATGCTACCTACTTAATATTAAAAATTTAGGCATTTTGAATTTGGGGAGGTCATTATCAATTCAATATTTTCCATTGTCATATCCCTTTATTACTGCATTTGCACAGGTTAACACGCACATACACACACACACACACGCACTCAAACACACACTCACGCCCACAAACACACAAACAAACACGTTATGGAACATGTGAAATTAATTCATTGGTCAAAGGAGATCACGCTTTGTGGAAATGAATTTTCAAGGCATAATTTAAACTTTTTTAAATACTTTAAAATGAGTTAATTTAGCATTATACTAGTTAATTTGATTAAATTAACATTAAATCAAGGTTGTGTTATTAAATAGCTAATACATAATAAAGACAACCCACCCACCATTCACTAAGGGTTAAACCATGTTACTTGTAAGTGCAGCGCTGCATCGACAAGTAACATGATCCAAAATAAGAAACCCTCCCAAATTAATTATAACTATAACATTGACTTAGATTTGTTTAGTTTATGTAAAAAGTGGACAATATCGAACTAAAAGACATATTTGAAGAAAAAAAGTGTTTGAATTTCTTTCAGCATAAACATCGTAGCCATTACTTGACTTTCTGGAACTTTTTTTCATAAATTCCAACGTATGCTTCGTAACAAGTGTAAGCGTTTTGCTTATGAAATTTGAATGGTTGTGTCTTTATAACAAAGCGAACTCATAAGGTCATGTTTTTGTAAATTTGATAAGAAGCATTTTTACAAAGATAAGCAATGTTTAATTATCGTCATAATAATAATGCAATTTGTAAATACACAAAGTTAAACCATACTTTGAGAGGTGAGACAGTGGGTGCTGAATTAATTAACCCCCAATCATGATTAACAACCAGAAAAAAAAATAGTTTAACGAATGGTAGCACGAATTTATCTACATTAAAGGACGCAGAACATTTTACAGTGGATTATCCCCTCCATCCTTCCCTGAAAAGTACAACTAAAGGTCGTTTGGTCGCAGATGATGTGCTAAAACGCATACTATACTGACGTAAAAGGATGTCGTTTCTTTTTGTCCGCTAAAATATCGTTAAAATAGACTTTGACTGACCGTATTCGTTTTATAATTTTTAGAGCAGTTAATTGTTGGTCCATGGCATGTTTGAAGCTATTCAGAGAAAAGACCCCTGTACCCCCTTATCTATATCTAGCTTTTTAAAAGTATAATGCGGGGATGATATTTTTCTCCATATAAGTAAGTTAATTAACCTTGAGAAGATTCGATATGTTAAAAATGTAAATATTATTATAATTGGAATTAGTTCCTGGCTATCACAATATTTATGGCAAATTAACAGGGACCAATGGTTAGGTAATTTGGTGATAATTCTCACCTCCAATATTTTTTAAGATAGAAATATGACTTTTATAAGTAAAAGGTTAAACTATTATTTCGGTTTTTTTTGGTCTCTACAAATTATCCAATACTAATTTAAGATATTCACAAATTATTCCAATAGACTTATGATATAAAGATAGTCAAATATCATTAAGTTTGGTGTAAGATGAAATGGCAAAAATAATATATAAATTAGCTTAGACTTCTAACTTTAATATGATATTGATATTTTGTACAAAAAGAAAAGTTGTACCTCTTGAAAAGTGGCCGGAAAATGGAAACATTTGTTACAAAATTGACGCAAATAAATCCGAGACAAATAAGAAAACATTCTTTAGATCATGGACAAGAATATGATACTCGAAGAATAACTATTTTGCCTCCAACCAGCTTGATTTTGACCCCTTTCAGAAAGCCCATTTTGTCAAATATAATTAATTTTATATGAAATATCCACTTTTCATCTAATATTTTTCTAGCGATTATAATTCCCAGTTTAGAGCCATTCATTAACAAAAATTTCTTTAAAATTATAATATATCAAAACATGCTGAAAATAATTTGAATTACATTTATTTTTATATAAATCATGTCATAATTAAAATCAGACACATTATGCATTAAAATTAACATTAAATAATTTCTAATGAATAAAATTCATATCTTTTATAGCAAATATAGTGAGATGGGGTAGATCATTTACTGATTTTATCGTCTACAAATGCAAAGAGTAGCTAATGTGGGTTGAAATTAAGTTTCTAAAAAAATATATCTAATATTTATATCTTGAATAATACTAAAATGGTTTCTAAAGGTCGTCATTTGTTGGATTTCTATAAAATATCCATAATTAATCACATTATTTAGATTTTGAGAAAGCAAATAAAATATGATTATTATTCAAAACAAAATAATACAAAACTGAGATGGCAAAAATGAATTGTATCAGAATAAGGGGATATATAATACACAAATTTTCCCAAATAACATTTACTTCCCTCGCTAAAATGGACCAAAACCTGACCAAAAACTATTTCTCTAAACAAAGAAGAAGTTTATTGGTAGAGTGGTGGCTACCAAGATTTTAACTGACTTGCACAAGTATAAATATTAATCTCGACTATTGGGATTGAAAGGTCTTTAGTGGGGTATAGTATACGTATCTATGCGTGTTTATTTGCTAAAGCATTCTCTTTGTCATTTCCTATTCTCTTGCTGTTAAAACTAAGAATTTAACACATCAATTATAAACTTTATACCTATTTAACATTTAGAAGAAGAAAATGAGAGTTAAAAATCGACATATTCCAAGGTTAATTTAATTGTAATTTTATAATATAAAAATTGCTGAAAATCTAACCCTATCCCTGCATTTAACACGTTTATTATACAACGCAAAATTGTTGTTAGAAATTGAATAATAATAAATAACAATTGTTAAGACATACATATTTAGAGTTATATAACCTAAAAATCTGGCAAATGTCACATATCATACATCATGTATAAAAGGATTCATTCTTTGTCAGGGAATTGGTATTATTTTTAATTGTCAGAGATTAGGGATATGGCACCTGAACAGAAACTATATATAAACTTTGCTTTACATTTTTCTTTAATTTATGGTAGTAAAAATGAAAGGACATGTGGGATGGGGGTAGCTTGCCCCAACACATATATTTTTGGAGATAAATGCATCATAAAGATCTTTTTGGAAGGGAGGGCAATTTTATCGGGAGGTGGGTGTCCTACCCCTAGAAAAAGAGCTTATTCTATGAAAAGCTAGATCTTAAGGAACGAATATTCGTTTAAACAGACAGAAAAACAAATACACAAAAAAAGAAAATAATTTTTCTGTATGGTACGAGGTTTCGATCATACTTAAACTCTACTACTAGCGGATGATGTTCTATTCATAATCTATATATTTGCTAAAGAAAGAAATTGCCTCCTCTCCCTTTAATTAAATTTTGAAACATCTCCTTGAAGGTAGAGGGTAGTGGGAATGATCGGGCCACTTGCAAAATATAAATTTTGGCCAACTTACATAACTAAAATTGCAGATTTTACTAGTTCTGTGAAAATCTATTAAGTTTTGCAGGAAGCTAAGAAAGAACGATTAATTCTATTCTGAAAAATTGGACAGTCAAAATGTAGAACGATGCATGAGTGCGTTTTAAAATTTAGACAAATATATTGTCGTACTAGGGGGACTAACGTACTTGTGCGACAAACCCTCTAAAGGGACAAACATTTTAGGGTACACACTTTTCATATAGTATCACATAATTTACTGTGTGTGATAAAGGTTGATTTTTGTTATTTAAGGATATATCGGGTTGAAAACCATTCTGTTGGGTAGCCAGCATAGACTTTAGTCAAACTGTCAGAAGGATTTTTAAAATTCAGGCTGTGGACAGTTTTTAAGAAATAAAATTTGGTTTTGAACTGTGTCCCTGTGTTTTATCGCCATATTTGATATGTTAATTTGTATTACTGTTGGTGGATTGTATCCTGAAACTAGAAGCTTCTTTAAACTGTTCAAATTGACCTTTTTTCTAAATTCTAGAACGTTTAGTCACCCTAGTACGTTTGTTCCCTTATGGGTTTGGCCCTTGTATGGTTGTCCCCTAGAGGGTTTATCTCATAGTAAGTTACAATAATAAAATACTTATTCTAATTAAGATATGCCTCATTATAATTTTTTATTTGTCAAATCTATACCTACGCTCATAAGATTATTACTTTTCCTTTTTTTTTTCTAAAAAGTATTGATGTCATAGTTGTCAGAAGTATTTTTTGCACTTCTAGATCTTAGTACTAATCATATATGTATCTAGGATGGAGGAAAACGAATTTTATGGGGCTTGAGATTATTCTAAAAAAGTTCAAGGTACAAATACTTAGCTCTGGCCCATTTACACAAAATAATAAGGAATCACAATAAGATGAAATTATAACTTTCAAATTCTCAAGTAATAAAAGCGGATTCGAATTCTGATCGGTTTGTTAAATTCCGAGCAATACAAAATCCATACAGATTAGAATTGTCAACCTTCCTAAAAGCAATAAAAATATCTTTTTACAAATTAGCAAAATTAAAAGCATTAAAAATGAAAAGAGGAAAATAGATTTTGATTCCATTGAAATATTTTGTTTGTTTTCAAATTGCAAAGCAAATCTTATAACTTATTTACCAAGATGTCAGTATAAATTGGTGTTAAAGTCATTAATTCTCTGTTAATTAAAGACTAATTTTTTAACACTATTTCTATATCCCCACCCTTTTAAGACACTTAATCTTTTTTATTTCATTCCAATCGGGCTACATTTTGTCAATATCTCTATATTCAATTAATTATAGATTCATTGCTCCCAAAGTTATAAAATTACAAAATACATTCATTACACATGTCAAATCGTGAAAATTTAGAAACGTGATTAATAATATTGTAATCAGAAATAAAAAAAAACAAAAGAAACTTGTGCCAAATCAAAATAAATCAAAGGTTTTGTGATTTACTTAAGAGTTAATTATAAACTCATAATGGAAAAATATTTAGAAAAATAATTAGAAATAATATTCCCCTTTTTTCTTTCTTAAAATTATAAAAAAAAAGAGGAATGCATGAACGAGAGCAAGTGGTTTAAGCACCTTCCAATGGTTATTTTAAGTACTTTTTGGTGAATATACTAGGCTTCTGTTTGATATAGTTAATAGTTATATCAACTAAAAAAATAAGTTTTACCATAGTTTTTATGAAAAACTTTGATATGTTAACTGTTAGCGATGTTGACGAAACCTCATCAAATGTTTTGATGAGGTTAAAGTGTAAAATAAAATAACACAACAAAATATCATTAAAGGATATAAAATGCAAAGGTAAATTAATAAAACCATTTACATTATTACCATTATAACCAACCAATTTTTCCTAATATACATTTTTAATCGAAAAAGCATAATTTTGTGTTAGAACATTTGATGATTTATAATCTCAACTTGTTATACATTTTAAATTTTGTAATCAAGACCATGGTAGACCTTCAATTTTTTTTCATTTAGCTTTATTTAAAAGAAACCAAGTATATAAACCAAAAAAAATCCTTCTCGTCATTGCTGGAAGTTGCTTAACATCACTTGCTCTCGTTCGTACATACTACATAGTCACCTTAGAATCGTTAATCTATAAAAGGATATGTTATATATTAAAGCCTTGATATATGTAGAAAAGAAAGATGTTGGCAAAGCATTTGATAAAAAAAATCATTATTGTTTTAATTTTGTCAGAAAAAAAGGTATATTTTGATCAATATTTGATGTCTAATATTTTTGATGACATAAGTCTAGATCTAATCCTATTACATGTATATTATTTTCAATTTTAAACAAATATCTAAGTGGTTCGTAGACCTCTACTAATTCCTCGTAAGGCATAGTCCCTGAATTCTGAGGGCGAATCCGTTACTATGATTAAAATGTATTATTTTGTCGTTAAACCTCATGTATTAAAGTGATAATTTATTTAATTATGTGTAAACAGGTCTAGCCAATCCTTATTATACTAAACAAAATGCAAGTGATAAGTTATAGGTACTAATCACAGGAAGCTAACCAAATTTCAGATATTAAAGCACCTAAAACGTCTAAAACTAGGCATTACACAAAAGTTTTAGTTATGAAAGATATATTTCATCATGTCTCAAGCAATATATACCGTTATTAAGAGAAAATTAATAGAATGATGATATCAAGTATACTTTAAAATCATATATTATCACTATTAAAATCACTAAAGTATTCCTTTATGTAAAAATCTAAATATATATCCTGTAAGGACAATGTTACTCTTAACTATGCACAGAATCACACACACACACATTTTTCTAAACTATTTTTGTCGTCAGCTGAGTACTATAGAATAATAGAAGAGTATACTTGAATAGAAAGCTTTCTCTCTGCTATAACTATACTAGGAATAGGAAAGCTATAAAAAGGATTTGATGTAATACAACAGATATTTATAAGAACATATCTTGTATGCATATATAGAAGTAATTGGATGCTTGTATGTTTATAAAATAATATCTCTAAAACAGCCAAGTTATTAATTTAGGTGTTAACATAAAAATATAAGTATTGCTAGAATGTACAAGTTAAATATAGAGAGCTTTGCATACCGACCAACAAATAGGCATTTAGAGAAGTCTAGCTGAAAATATTATATTTACACAAATTAAAGTTGTTTCTTTTAGCTATAACCAAGAAATTTTTGTCTATTTTTAGAAAACATAATGGAAAAAATAATGACTGTTCCTCTAACTTTTTACATATATCTCACGCTTTTGAAACCTTTGAAAAAACGCGCCTACAGAATCATAATCAGTTGTTTTCAAACATAAAGAAAGACTTTGTAATATTGACAGCTTTCCCTTTACAGAAACTAAATCAAAACAAAATTAAAACAGGAAATTTAATCTTTTTCTGTAATAATGTCATTCTTAACTTTCCTATTATGCATATCTCAGGGATATAATAGTGAGACAGTTTTTGAAGGAATGTGGGTTGCTGAAAAATATTGTTTTGGAAGGGAAAAGGTATTGTAGATTCTAAAAATTTTCATTGCCCACTTCACCATGACATGTTTAAGATAAATCCAAAAGACTATTTTCAAACTAGCAGAGAGATGAGACAATGACTGTAAATTGTTCCTCTATAAAAACTTGAATAACTCATTTTTACATTCCTTGATGAACAGCTAGCTGGATCAGGAAAATGACCACCGCTAATTCAACTTAACAATTTGTTTTGTCATTCTTATCTACTATTGTCCATACCCTACCCAAGAATTTCTTGGGCTTTAATCCATTTCAGCTCTGATAATTCTGTATGTAAAAAAACATTATCATTTTCCTCCAATATCACAAATGTAAAAAATTAAATCATATTTTCTAACTTGACAGGAAACTCAATTATTCTGTCATTAACATATCCCTGTATCCTTGAATTCTATATGATCAGTTACATGTAAGGAAAGTTTGTATATGTACATCACGTTGTTAGTACACACTAACACTTTTACATACATTTTTATTAAAGGGTTGTCTAACTCATTAAACTTGTAAATTACATAGGTATACTTTGTTAACAATTCATTAAATGATTATATAGAAAGTGGAACTGAATCACTTTTGCACCTAAAGAAAACCTATTTTATATTAAGATTTGCTAAATATCTTATGATGCTAATATTGAAGGTACAACAAAAATTGTTATGATTTCAATGGTTCTCTTTTTCAAAGCTTAACTTTTCTAACGCCATCTAATTGTGAATTAAATTAAATTATTAGGATACAAATATTCTTTTTAGTTAAACAAATATCTAAAAATTATGATTGGTAATTTAAATTGATTAATGATGGACAGTGCTTGATAGACGTAACTAGGATTTTTAATTTTTTCCTTGGAAACATACAAATGACTCACTGAATCACATGCAGAAATATTGTCAGTTTTAAACAAGGATTAATCAATGGTAAATACATTAATCTTTTCAAAATTACCAAACTTTATGATATCCTAGAAGTCATGCTGTGAAAAGAATGTAATTATTAGGAGAATCATAATCTATCTAACATTTATCTTTTTCCATTTGTTTTAGGCAAAGACATATAAAAAACGACTCCTTCAGCCTTAAATTCAATAACAAAACAGTACAAAGAAAGAAAATCCCAGGCCAAGAATTTATTGTGCCAGAGCGTATATTTTGCCCCTAGAAATCACGTGATATTTATTTCCTTGTTCCCATTTCTACTTTTAAATACAGGGATACAAAAGGAAAGATGCTTACAACTTACTCGAGTCAATTTGAGGATATTAGTTCATCTCTGGGCCATTACAGTTTCTTATTCTTTATAAAGATAATAGGATGTCTATGTGTTAATGTATGTTTGTAACAAAAGATCTCACTGAATACTGGACCTTTACGAGTTACCTTAACAATAAAGCTTCGTATAAGTCTCGATAACTTTTTTTAACAACTTTCTTTTAAAATTAAGGTGGTTGGTCTTCCTATTTACAGAAAAGGCTCGTATTTAAGGGATGTTATCTATAGAGCCTGCCATAAAGTAAGAGGTTGAAACCATACATAGCATGGAAAAAATATACCTAGACATCATAACACATTAACTATGAACATTTTAAATGAAAATCTATGAATTAGAATAATCTTAATGTCATTATCACAAACTCATTTAGCTGAAGGTGGATGGCCGACGTATAAATATTAGTTTTAGAGTAGCTGCACCAAGATAAAACTGTAAAATGGCCGATATCCGTGAGTTGTCCAACAATGTCCTAATTCTAATTATTGCATACAAGTAATTTACATTAGTATGGACTTTCTTTTTGCACTTTTCAGTGTATTCAGGGATACAAGGATGGTACATTGAAAATAAACTTAATTGTTCAATGTTTTTTTTATAAGTTTTTTCCAAAGAAGCAATGTGAAATAAGTAGAGAGATCTAATTGTATCTGTATTAGATATTTTTTAATTCTTTAGTTTTCATTTTTAGATAGGTATATGCTAATTAAAATCCCAAACTTTCAATATAAATAATTTCGTTTAAAAACCCAATTGTCTTTTTTCTAGAAAATTTAGATTAGAATACTTGTAACCGGAGATTTATTCTGTCCCCTCGTCCCTGAGATGAGAATAAGAGATGTTAAATGTTTAGGGAGGTCATTAAATAATCCGCAAATAGAACCGAAATTAGTACATGCATACTAGAGCTACGTTTCATTTTGAAAATTATTTTTGGCGAAGCATCTCTTTTGTACTTTTAAATATGTAGATTTACATAATATGTTTTAATATCTTACCTCAATTAAAAACAAATGATAATCCATTTTTTTGCATTTTATGATTTAAAATAAAGTCAACAGCAGATTTTTTAATCTGAAAATAATCTGAAAACAAAAACGCAGTAAACGAGTAAAGACATTTTTATGATATTTTATTGACTTAATTGATTAAGATAAGTGTAAAGTAAAACAACCAACTGGTATGACAATCAATAAATCACAATTTTAAGCAGAAATACAAAACATAATAGTAAGTTGAAAAAAATTATAGCATATAATGATGAGTACTTGTTTTTTAAAAATGGAAGTGTTTTTTTATGCTTTAGCAAACATCTTGCTGTACAGTCCTTTCTCCTTCTCCTTGTAGTCTGAAATCTCCTAAATAAAATTGTCTTTTCAAGTTTTGGTTTAAATAAAACTCATTGTACAACCAACATTGAAAGTAAATACTAAAATTACATCTATTTTCAAGGAAAATAAAACGTGGATATTGTGTGTAGGGTAATTTTTGCTAATTTATTGTCCTCAGACATTGTTCAATACGTTCCTCCATGTTAAGGGAGGGGGATTGTCACAAGTCACAAGCAGTAAAGTCACAAGCAGGGGGGGGGTGGGGTATCGTTAAAATAGCCAGTTGGGAGAAACATTTTATCAGGGTATGCGAGAATCTCTCACAATATCCACGTATTTTATATCCATTTTGCACTTCTACTTTACATCCAGTCATGCAGCATCTGTTACAGCAGTCCTAGATATGTTAAGACCATTTTAAAAAAGACCTATTTAAAAAAAATGAAAGTTGACCTTCTTTAACACTTGAATTTCTTTCTTTACGGCAGCATCGTTTGGTTTCATCTTCAAGACATCATTCAAGTCTTTGTTGGCCTCTGTGTAGTTCTTGTTTCCAACATAAGCTTTTCCTCTCCTTTGGTATTACATTGATATTTCTCATTTAGAAAAGCATCGAATACACTTTATTAAACAAAGATTGCAAGCTAGTTCATAATAGAAAAATTGTAGGAAAAAGCATTATATTTTGTGTTTGGAATACTATGAAAGACAAATTATTAACTAAACTTAATATTGCTAATACTTACAACTCATAAACATGGGCGATCTTATTTTAAAGATAAAAAATTATCTTTCAGTATGGCTTCAAAACCGATTAATATCAGCTAGATAAGAACTGGTAATCACCCATACTGGCAAATCTTGTATAACATCGTATTACAGACAATTTTCCACGAATATTAAATAATAAGAATAAGAGTTAATAAGCCAGTTTTGTCATTTAAACATCCACTGAAAGCTGTCTATAATACGATGCAATAAACAACTATAGCAAAATGTATTATTAGTACACACAAAATTGTTTATTTCTTTTGTGATAAAAATTTATGTACACATTTTTAAATTTAGATTTTGTTATTTTAATATGCATTTAAATTGCTAAGATGAACAAAATTATTAAATAATCCTATCTAGGTTAAAATAATAATGCTTTTTAAAAATAACAATTAATGTCTATTTGTACTTTAAAATCATAACAATAAAAGAAGAACACTAATTTTTTGGTAAAATCGTTTGAACAAAAAGAAACTGCGATAAAACCTATTTAAAAAAATGTTCCCTCCTTTGGGATTCTTTCACTGACTTTGTGACAAAAGTTACCCGATGAGTATCATATGAGATGGGGAAGGGGACATTGAACTATGAATATGACAGCCCCCAAAGTTTTAAAGGCATGTTTTTTCATCAGTTAACTTAAAATTTTAGGGATTTTGCACATTATGTACATCATATTATTGTCCATTGTCTTATCCCAAAAAGGCTAGTTAGATAAAAAAAAATCAATGTTATTCCTGAATTTAGCTTTGACTGTCCATTCTGGAAGAAAATCTGAATTGTCCTACAATTAGAAATTAGATTAAGTGTTTTTATAAGTTAACTCAAATCAGTGCATAATTGGACTGAAAATTAAACTGGTACCTAAAGTTTTATAATGTTATGTTATTCGTTGACTTGAAAACTTTGGCCACTTTTATTGGACTTTAACTGGTTGGTTACAAACTAGTGGAGTCTAAACTTTTAAACCAATAATTTTCAGCTATAGAAGGGTTAATTCTGTTTATCAACATTGGTAATGGTTATCAATTTATCATCCATTGTCTTATCCCTTAAAATCCCTGAGAATTAAAAAAAGAAGTAAATAGCTGAATCACTGCTCCTGATTAAATGAAAGTATTTACCTTGAATTCAAGAATTTTGTTACATTCGCTTATAGCCATTTCATAATCTTTAAGCCTAAAATTATAGCTATCATAAAACCAAATAGTCAGAAAACACATCCTAAGGTAATGATACATTTTAAACAACAATTAGAATATTTGAGTAGTATTTTATATTTCATGACTTTAAAAAAATTTAAGATAAAAATATACCTATTATCTGTATTAAAAAAAACAGAACAACATCTTTGAAATGTATAGTTGTATTACCTTAAATGAACAGCGGCTTGATTTAGTATACAAGGGGCTTCAATCTCACGAATTCTAAATAAAAATCATGATTTTACATACAACATGCAATTAAAATTAATTCAACTTGCTGCATTTAAGTTTGACTGATTAATACCTCGGAATGATTGAATAGAATATTTTTATTGTTCATAAACATGTATCTATTTTACAAATCAACAGCAGATACAATTTCCGCATCTTTTTAGTTGTGACGCAGTTTGGGGCAAATATTTTTAAGGTATAAATGAACCTTGTTTCTTGTAGATCATCCGTCCTGCCAATGGTATCCCTTAACATGGCAATGTATTTGAAACATTTCTGGTATTTTCTAATGGCAGTTCCATTCTCTCCGCGCTTGAAAAAGTCGTTTCCAGACTCTTTGATGCATCTAAATAGTAAAAAAATTGTATAAAGAATTTTTGGATCATGGAAAGAAAAAGAAGTAGCGGGTTTCGTCGTATTTTCAAAGTAGCTTTTGACAAGTTATTTTAGATTAGGTTATGTTAGGTAAATGTTAATGATTGCCCCGCAAGGTTAGAGCCCCATGCAGGGGCTAGAAATAGGAGAAAAGCAGCAACTAGTTGTATCTTAATCTATCAAATTTCCGCTACCTTATAATTTCCAAGACAGCATCAAAGTTAGCAGCTTTATCCCAGTCCATTTCCAAGTCCTCTGGATGATGAGGGTAAGTGTCCACAGTTCCATCCTTACTACAGATACCAAGATCCTCTCCTAAATAAGTCAGAATGTTTTGTTTTTGCATAATATTGTACAATAGCATGCTAAAATTTTTAATTACACAAAATTTTAATAAAAAATATTATCGTAGAAATTTCCATGCCTATCAATAATACACGCGAGTGTGGAATAATTATAAAACGTAGCGCATATCCTCTCCGTTTGGTAGGTGATGGTTTCGAAACTCGGCCAACCAACATGTCACAGACGTTAAAAATGGTTTCTATTGAAGCAAGATAGAAAGTGGGTACAAAACAAGATATTAAATTTTAAACACCTGGAAGAATTTCTCCACAGTCAATGACCTTGACCACTTGCAAAGGTACATCTGATGAATCAGTTTCAAGAGCCTGCAATATTTTTAGTTGCATTTTTAAATTCAATACCTACACATTTAAAGTATTTCAAAAATATGTTTTGTGTGTAATTTGTAAAAGAAAATCTTTACCTCGATGTCAGTGATGATTCCATAACCTTTCTTCACAATTCC
>LS055777.1:0-14057 GCA_900241095.1 Acartia tonsa | reverse complement strand
GGCAATCTAAATTTCTGACAAAGATAAGGTTATAATTTTGTGTCTAGGCGACGTAATTTAATATTGTTTTTTCTTTTATGAGCATCGGAAATCTTTCAAAATTTCTATTGTATATAAAATGCTTTTTTGAGATGCCTAGAACTTTTTTGTTATTCAAGCTGAAGGCTTTAAATTTGGGGTATTGGGTCTACTTGTGGCAGTCTTTTAGCAGTTTTAGCGTGGTACTTCTTGCAGGCGTCCTTTAAGGAGGGGTGAAACTCAAAAACTACATTTATCAAAATCTTAAATTACTGTATGAAAATGTAAAAAATACTTTTAAAGTATTTTTTTTCTAGAAATACCATTTTTATTTGTGTGTGTCCCCAACCTACATGATAAAAATGATAAGACCGCACGTTGTGCAAATTTGTTAAAATTATGCACATTTATATTTTTAAATGCGAAGCTTTTCAAGAACTAGATTTTCACCACAGCAAGAATATGTAAATGGGTCTTTTAGATTTATCAAAATTAAATAAAAAAAAGTTTAAGAATTCGTTTAAGTATTGCAAAAAATCTCTGTACTTCCATTTGATTATATATCATCATTGCAGTATTTAGAATTTATAAAATATCTAAATTTTGTACTAAAACCTAAGTATGGCCATTATTGAATAGATTTTTCGAGCTTTGTATTCATGGATGTAGTCACCCTTGTTACATAGCAAATATCAAGGACATATGACACACATATTTGGGTTTCATTAATATTTTATTTCTGTTCTATTACAAAATACAGAATTGATATAAGAACGAATGTTTTGAAAATACTTAAAATTTATTGAAATTACGTCAGAGAGAAAACTTGCATTTAAAAAGATTTACATTTAATCGTTTGAGAATAGTGAGTTGAAATATTTCTTGAACTGTAAAATTTTTTGAACTTTGAAATTTAGGTTTCAAGCATCCGCCTATTTACTGATGCGAATTCTTGACATTGCAAATATTTTAGTTAGTTCTTATCGAAAGAAGAAATGGCTGTGACTTTCGTCAAGGCAGCTAGTTGAATTTAAAACATTCAGCAGCAATCATATTATAGCCATCGCGGTTAGCCAGAAACTAAAAGTATGCTACTGCAGCTTTGCAGTTCAAACAGCTTTCTATAAGCTTAAACATTTTTTCGAAATTGCTCTAGATAATGTTGCGGCTGCCGAGCCCTGTCGGAAAAAAACTCATCACATTTATTATTCTTAGATTACGAGGCACTTGGATGATATTGCAAAACCGTTTATGCAAAAAGAAATTTTGAAAACAATGGGTCTAAGGGTTCTACACGTCAGGCCACACGCACATAGTAACAAGCACAATTTTCTATATAAGTAGCGCAACAAAAATAATAATATGGGTAAACAATAAAAGTATTTTTTAATCATAAAGTAAGTTACAATAATTCTTGATATAATCTCTCAGTTATAAGGATTTTGCGAAGATAAAGACTGATTGATTTGTGCCTAAAGAAAAGATTTATTAAGGTCTTAGGACACTTCAAGCCATTTATATGTTAAAATAATAAATTTAATGACAATTTTACTTAATTGATGTTTGTTTATAGCTAATATAGCTCAATTAATTACATACTTTGCTATTTATGTTTTCTTGGTCAGATATTGTGTACGTAGAGAAATATATGGCTGCGTAGATGCTGTATAATACTGACTCACAACAATCTTTTAGTTAGAAATGAATGACATATCATACCTAGCTATAAGTTGCTGCGCTACTAGCAGCACAGATACACTATGATACAAAGTAGAACGATGCCTGTATATTATTTGATGCTTTCGTTTTGGTGACTACTTGAACAATTTGAATCCTCTTTTCAAAGAACGTAATTACTGTTCTTGGGATGGTTCTAACTATGATATATATGATGTGATATATAGTTGGTAGCAGCTACGACCCTAGAAAACTCTAGTTTGCTATTTCTATTGGAATCGAAAGGATTCACCTTTCCCAAAATAGTTATAAACATTCCCTGGTGCTATATGATGCTTCATCATACTTACCAATATATCTTTCATTCAATCTTTTTAATTACAGTTATATAAAACCATGAGTCTTGCCCAGCCAAAATAAAATCAATCTTTGGCCTATAGAAAATAATTAATTAAATTTAGTATACTATATGTGTGTGTGTGTGTGTGTGAGTATCAAAGTATTGCCAATAAATTTCCGCAAGGTCGTGATAGACATATTTAGCAGCGATGCCACTCTATGCATATATCTGTTGGTATATATATATCTGTTGGTTCGTAAAACAGAAAACTGCGAGTCCTGTCAAATTGCTTGTTTCTAAAGTTGATTAAATTTATCTTTGTATCGCCTTTTTAAAAGGCTCTCCTTTTAGGAAATCGTATTAGGCCTACTACAAGAGGAAACAAATACATACAGAATACATGCTCTATAGTCCGAGGAATCTCAAAAAATCATCTTTGACTGAGTGAAGCAAAACAAATCACATTCCCCTCTTTGGAGCTATTGTAGAGTATTTTTGTGACTGTAGAAATTACATTAATTTTCAATATAATTAAACAAAATTTCATGTTAATTTTTGTTTAGTTTTAATGGTTAATTTAATGCTATTGAAGATTATAAGAATTTATTTCATGACTAATTAAAAATTAGTAAATTGCCTCGAAGAAATTTTATTAAATTTTTTGTTGTTGATTTTCTTCATTCATTTCTTTGCCCAAAAGATGAAAACCTAGAATCATATCAAGGATGAAATTCATTGAAAATTCTGCTAATCTTTTAAAAGAAATGTCACACATAACTATTGATATTACCTCAAAAAGTATCTAATTTTTATTAAAGTGGTGATTGATGCGCAAATTATAGGTATATGATAGTAGTTGTTAACTTTTATCTAAAATCTGAAGGAATTTATTTAAAATTGATGTTTTATCAAAGTATCCTATGTATATTATAAAGCAATAAACTTTTTTTTGTCTATAGCGAAAGATCTCGCTAACCGAAGAACCGATATGGTTCTCCTTAACAGTGAAGCTTCCTATTTGTCCATTGAAGGTTTAAAACGAAATTCGAAAATTGGCGGGGGTCGACTTCCATTCCACCACCCATCTCAAGTGCTCCTAGAGGTCTCTAGGGGCCTTAGTAAACATACAAAGCTAAAGTGGAAAATATGACGTAAGAAATATTTTTATCATGAAATGAATGAAAATCGCGATACTGATGAACAAATTGTAAACACAAATTGTCATCAATTAAAAGAATGCATGCAGAAGTCAACAAATGAACAGATCCCCTGAAAGCTAGAGCAGCTACAGCACTAAAAATGTCTTTTTCATGTAACCTTGCTCAAAGAAAATTCTAGAAATTGGCAATGATGATGATAGAGCGATGTATGAGTTGTGTCCGATCGTTTCCGCAAATCGTTGATTCGTTGCAGTGATGGTGATAGGTTAGAATCTCGGCCAAACACCGCGTGATATTCAAAGTAATGGTAGTGGAACTGCCCAAAACAGATGCAATTTATTATTTAAAGCGGCCCCTGATTATTTAAACCACGATATAAGTTCATCTACACATAAAAATATATTTATTTCATTTTGATTTTAAGTTCTAACAGTGCAAGGTAATGAGTGCTTGGCATTTCAGCAATCTTTTTCGATGGTTACAGTGGTTACGATTGAACACCTTGGTAATAGTATGGATAGTTTTCAATTTACAAATTTTATATTCATGCAAAATCTTGCAACAGATTTACTTAACTTTTTAGCATAAATCGTAATTGCATCAAGGTTTTTGTCCTTTAAGATCTCACTAAACACTAAACTGATTGTGATCTTCATTTTAGGCTAGGCTATCTAAAATACAGTTTTTAGTTTGAGGTACAAGATCCCACTGACGGCCTTCGGTCACAATACAATTACTCTTCCAATTTCTAAAGAGGCAAGTCGCTTTTTGCTAGAGGTGCTGCCACTGGTTTTGAATATAGTAGTATGAATGAGGTATGTTAATGTCATCTTAAAAATTAATATGAAAATCCTTAAGAATTAAAAATTTAGAAAATGTCCGGCGTGTGCAATCTGCAAGCTACAATATATCTCTTTCTATTTTCCAAACATAATAAACAATTTCCTTTCTAATTTATAATGGGTCCACTTTTATGAATCACCCCTCTCTCTGAAACAAATGTTGAAAAACACTTAAAACAGGATGTCAACCCTAAGATGTATGTCGATATGGCATACTTTTATTTTTTGGTCGCTGACAAGTGTTTTTTATACAATATTATTAGAATATTTACTTACAGGGAGTTTATGTTTAATTTATCTAATGCTTTGCTGATATCACAAACATTTTATGTCAAATAATTATTGTTTTTCAAAATTCCATTTTCTGATAAGTATTATCGCTGCTCTACAAGCCATCCATATGCTAATCCGTCTGATATGACTATTAAGTTAATAATATTCTTTTTTTGTAAATCACACCAACACACTTTTTCTTTATTACACACTAGTGGCAGCGCCCCCAACATTTACGGGGGAGGGCAGTCAAACTTATACTCAAATATATGATAGACAAAAAATCATCCCGGGACATATGTGAAGCTTGCCAAAAAATTGAAGCAAAGATTAATGATAATAACGGACAAATGGCTTAAAACCATCTTAAAACCATTAATAGTTATTTCTCTCATCGTATTATAAACAGCTTTCCGCGGATAAAGATGTACATTTTTATATTCGTAGAAAGCTGGATATAATTCGATGCTAGACATAGTTTTTTCTTATGGATGAGAATCGGTTCCTATTCACCGGATACGAATGAATACGAGGAAAGACTTTATTCTAATAAAATAAACCCAAAAACGTCAAATGTCATACTTACCCAACATGACGAAGTCAATCGGTTTAGCAATTAGCAAGGTCCTAACGAATAAATAAAAACTACTTTATATAAACGGACTTTTAAGAGGTCTAAAACTAAAAATCAAGGAAATTATTTGAAGTTAGATTATTACATTATCATAAATATGTGCATACAGAGGACGCGTGCCTATAAAACATTGACAGTGCTTCAAATTAATATTTTTGGAAAAGCTAATTCAATTTTTATAATCACTTGAATCGGTTAAAAAAGTTTTGTCGATCGTATTATGGGGTTGATATTACAAAATATAAACAAAAATTAAGTCAAGCACAAAATTTGAATAAAGTTGAAGTTGAGGTTAGGTTAGGTTAGGTTAGCCTCATAGCCTCAGAGGCTAGGGAGAAAACTACTTCAAGTTATTCTAAAAATAAGATTTTCTTCAGCTTGAAATTCCCCTTATTGTTTAAGGTTAAACAGATTATTGTTTCTTATTGACTATTTAAGATAATAAATATAATTGGTTATATTTCAAACAGAACTAAATATATTTGGCTTCGGCATTACAAAAATCTGAAACTTTAAGGCGGATTCAAATGTTAAGTCGGAAGCTGCTTTTAGAAAAAATTGTCGGCCATTTGTGAATTATTCTAATACTTTTTGTAACCCTGTCATTTTTTCCTAAAATGTAGCCTTGGCCTCAACCGCATAGGAGAGGCAAAAAGAAATTTTAGGTAATAAAATGTTATATTCAATTTTTAAACAAGGTCCTATACAGTCAGATACAAGAATAGGTTAAAATAAATGGAATGCTTTTCTTGTAATTTATTATACAAAACTATGATATAAAGATTTTGAGTCATATGAACAAGGATGCTTACATCCAATTATAACGATCTTTTTTAAAGAGAATGATGTAATATAGCGTCTTAGATGAACCAACAGACAAGGTTATTTGTAGGAAAGATGTGCTTATTAAAATACCCTTATAGAAGAAAATTTTTAAATATTACAATGAAATAGAGTTTTTGTTTTGAAAAGGATGGAAAACTATGAACTTACTATTACACTTATTATACTAAAAATATTACTTTAGCTAACCTACTACAAAGCAATCCATTTGTGTACTAAACTGCCAAAAAAAAACTTTTCTTTAAGAAATCAAGGGTATAAAATTAAAGATTAATTATTAGAATAAAAATAAGAATGGGTGGAAACAAAATATATTAGATCCTTAAATGCAGCTACTCTATAAATGGACCGTGTCTGTAACAATCTATCTGAAGGTCAATCACTAATACATTGTTACCTTACTATTTTTTGTATAATAATTTTTTTTATTTATGAAAAAAAAACATTAACATAAATTGCGTAAAATTACTTTACTTATTTTACTGTTCATTTGATCTGGTATCCATAATTGTGTTAGCTTGTTATTGCTGTGCTACCTAATAACATAATTATCCTTGTTTATGATGAAATCGGTGTCTACATGATAAACGATTTCTAACTCATTTGTAAAACATTTAAATTAAATGATTTTGGTTTCCCTTTAAAGAAAATAATTTATTTTCAAAAAAGATTTTAATCAGAAAAATTCAGGGCGTTTACCAAAAGATTATTTTCGATAATTTGTTTTATTTCATAGTTTAGAAAAAATGGGCAAAACTTTTAACATTTTAGGAGCAAGGCTACTCCTTCATTTTAACAAAAAGATTTCTAGTGATGATACACCGGACCAATAAGGCTATTATACATATAAATACTAATTTCAGTTATTTTTAGGGATCTCAAGGGTTAGGACAAAAAAGAATAATGAACCCTACAATTATAGTAAACAAATTTACCCGTTCTGTAAAATTGAATTATTATTTAAAAGTTTGGACACTACTAATTAAGCCATATAATCAACTTTTTTTTATAGAATATCAGTAAAATGTAAAAATTCTTGTTTTACTTTCTGAATGGTTGTAATTTTTAAATTTGATAAAAAACTGAATAAACAATCTTTATTTCTAATAATTGTTTAAATTAAAAATATAATATCAAATCTTGTCTATTTCTAAAAATTTCATAACAACAAAATATCAAAACCTACCATTTAAGCTTGTAGATTTTGTCCATTTCTTAATATTACATTGTGTTCTCTTCAACTAAAGACAAAGCTACTAGAGTCTAGGGGCAAAGTCAATAAGATTGGTATACAAAAAATACACAGTTATACTAATTCTACTTGTTCAATTATAAAGCTTCAAGTTGCTATATGATGGAAATATATCAATGTGATATCCTAATTCGGTTTAAAAACCAGAAAATTAGCAGAAAGTTTACGATATTAAACCATTAGAAATCAATAACTAAATTGATCAAGGAATGTTTTGTTTGCTGAACAGCGAAGGTTTATGATTTAATTACTGTTATCTTAATTATTACTTGTTCAATTATTACGCTTCAACTTGCTATATGATGAAAATGTCTTAATTAAGCTCTTCAAAATAAGCACAATCCTTAAGAAATTATCAGAATTAAAATAAATAATGAGAATATTCCAATATTCTTTAAGTCGCATGTAAAATTTAGGGATTGTCCTTAATCTAACTAAAGTAGTTGCTTATTACCATGGAATATATCAAGGAATATATTGTATAATATTTAAGGATTGTTCTTGAGATAACTAAAATATAAATCACTTATCAAGGAATTTTATTTATAATATTTAAGGATTGTACTTGAGTTAACTAATGTAGTTGCTCATTAACCGAGGAATGAGTTTTAAATTATCACTCCAAAAATGTAGGCACAACACATATTCAACTTGTGTGTGTACCAGGGTACCCAAGGGTTGATTAATATTGCAGTACGGGAACTGGACCATATTATTTTTATGAAAGTTGATATTATATAAACCTTCCTTTTAGTTCGAAGCCTAAGTTTTAATCTTTCACCAAAGTACCTTTTGAATTAAAAACTGTACATGATTATTAAAAATGGGTAAATTCTTGATTTTTGTGAGATTATTTTTTTTCTTCAAAATTTGTGTGCGGTGTTCCGGTTTTTGTCCTACAACTGGGATCAATCGGCGGGTATCCTAGATAAGTATATAATAGGGTGTTTTGGGTGTGTGTATAGGTGTGTTTTTGTCTTTATGTCTTTCTTTCATTTGCTAAAGATTTAATTAGAATTTAAATTATCAACACACAACAATACTGGAAGGTATATTTTATCTTAGAAAATATTTTGTATTTAACATTTTTTAAATGTTTGGTAAAACCAGGTAGGGAGGGGGAAATTGGCAGTTTATTACACTAGTCCCCAGAGTTTTATGATAACGCTTTCTTATTCGTTGGCTACCAAAATTTTGGGACTTATATTGAATTTAATTGGTTGGTTCATTAAGTTGAATGTCTAAAGTTTTAACCACTAAATGTAATCTACAGAAGCAGTAATTTTGTGTATCATCATTTGAAATGTGCACTAATTTATCGGCTATTGTCTTATACCTTTAAATCCCTGGTTGAAACAAAATTGTAAATCATTTTTAACTGGAGAAAAAGTTGGAGGCAAAAGGCTATTGTAAAAATACCTGCTAACCCTTGAAATAAAATCATTAGTGTATTTATCATATTTCAAAGTTGCAAATTCAACACTGATAAATATAGCAAGAATTTATTCTTGAAAGACGGAAAGACTTTGGTTAACATCCCTATTATAAAAGCTTTCCTCTAAAGCATTTACTTTGTAATAGTTTTGTAATAATTGTTTTGTAATAAAATAAAAATCATGTAAAGGCGTAAAAATGAAATTCACGAAACAAATGGAGAATAAATTATTCGGTTTTTACTTTTACGTTTTTTTCTTGATCTTGTGCACGGAGTAAGCGACATGGTATTGCATCCGCATAGAGTAAACATTAGGGCAAGGCTTGGCATCCGAATAGAGTAAGAACCAGGACTTGGCATCCGCATGAAGTAAGCACCAGAGCTTTGCATCAGCATGGAGTAAGCACTATGGCTTGATATCCGCATGGAGTAAGCACCAGGGCTTGACATCCGCATGGAGTAAGCGCCAGGGCTTGGTATCCGCATGGAGCAAGAACCAGGGCTTGGTATCAGCATGGAATAAGCAACAGGGTTTGACATCGACATGGAGTAAGCACAAGGGCTTTGCATCCGTATGGAGTAAGCATCAAGGCTTGGCATCCGCATGGAGTAAGCACCAGGGCTTGGCATTCGCACTGAGTAAACAAGATATTTTGTTATCCGCATGGAATAAGCAAGCATGGCTTTTTATATCTTATTTATAAAATATTCAAATGTTGACCAAAACATCTAGTCGGCTAAAAATTTGGCGACAGTCGTACTCTCATAAACAGCACAGAGAACTTACTTTTTACTTATTATCACGATTTGCCTTTTACCCTTTTAAACATTTTTTTCTTCAAAGAATATAGAGATAGAGATTAAAGGTAATTCTAGTATCATGTTATATTGGCCATTTTTAAATGAATGTAACAAGTAGGTATTAAATACATAATTAGCACAGCTTTAAAATAACTGCATGGACGATAAATTGAAAGGCAACCCTAATCATTGAAACAAAATTATTTATACTGAAGAATAAAATTAATAGAAGAAAGGTTTTTATACTAAAATTTGTACAACCCAATCGTTTTTTAATAAAAGTCTTTAAAAATTATGGGTATAGTCCATTTCGTGGCAACGCCCCTTAAGGAGCGACTCGTCGTATTATGAAAATGGCTTTTGATTATTATTTTAGGTTTGGTTAGGATATATTGGGTTGGGTGATTGCCCCGCAGAATTAGGCAATTGGTCCCTGCAGGGGATAGGAATAGGAGAAAAACTACTGTGAAAATTCGATGAAACGCCTCTTAAGGTGCGTAGCCACGAAAGGGACTATACCCAAAATTGGTATTATAAATATTTATTCCTAGTATCTTTAATCCTGTGTTAATGCAGCTAAAGATGAACAATTGAAATTACTGGCTCACAAATACAGGATGTTTCTACAAACTCGCTAATAATATACATAGACAGTAAAATGTTAATATTTTTAGAGAAGCACGTAGGATAAAAAAATATCCTTAAATATCTTAAAATGTAGTTCCTTTCACACAAAGTATCCTGTTGAGCGCTGAACTTTCCTATCCCCAGATTTTTAAAATAAATATAAAATAAGGAGGTTTTTCCTCGCCTAACCAATGTTGAGGGGCTCAACCCTAAACTTGCGGGGCTACCAAGTACCCAATATAATCAAAAAGTAATAAAAAAATATCTGTTGAAGTTCTGATGACTTTTAATCTTAAAAACAAGTCTATTGGTAGACATGTTTGAAGCACACAGAAATGCAAATAAAATTAATGATAACATTGTTTTGTCAAAATCTTGTCTTTACAACATAATTCAATAATAGTAAAGGCCACCTAGTTAATCACATAAAAAATATATGTGACTGCTAATCTTTATATACAATTTCTCTCAGAGTAAAATAATAACTCTAATCATAATACTCTATTTAACTTCTATCGGCTACGCCACTACAGGCCTCTTTAATTTTTTCTCTTGAGAGGGTAGTGGTACCTTCAACCAAAATAGGTTTAAACCTTTCCAGGCCTATAAGATGCTACCCTTTAAAGGAGAACCATATGATTTTAGTGGTTAGCGAGATCCTTCGGTACACATACTCACTCACAGATCCATTTCATTATGAGGTTTCTGCGTTGTAAGTTTTTAGTTTTGATAAGTAACCTATCCCATCTATACCTATAGACATATTCTAGTTACAGAGAAGCTGTGCTTGATTTTGTTGAGTTATGATGAGAAATCTGTCTACGGTAAATGAAGAAATAAATTTAGTAAACAATGTATACAGGACAAGTAAATATATATCATACTCATACAAATTAGAATAAAGCAAGAAGGGATGGGACAATGTTGGTTAAATTACCTACATTTCATTCTCTAGATAATGTTTCATATTCCAAAATTCTATCACTCATGTTATGGACGAATGGGAGAACAAATTATCGTCTGTTATGCTATCCTCTTATCCCTTAAATCTTATATAATATATAAATACTAGCGGCTTCGCCCCTAGCCTCTAGGGGCGATGCCCCAAGAGGTTACATCAAACCAATTTTTCGTATTTTAGATTTAGAAGAAAATTTTTTTTTAAATTGGGGGGGGGATTTTTCATTTATAAGTTATAAACCTTCCCGGGACCTATGAGAAGCTACCCTGTAAAGGAGAACCCGATCTGTTCAGCGGTTAGCGAGATCCTTCGCTAGAAACAAACAGACAGACAGACAGACAAACAAACAGACAAACAGACATACATCGTTCTACTTTGTATTATAGATTTTGTAATCATGATGAGTAGTGTAGATACTCTATGTCAATGATATGTTGTCAACTTTCCATAAAAGTGAACTAAATAAGTTTGAACTATTACAACATTCTTTTACATTTCTTATCTGTTATATTATGTAATTAGCTTGTTATAATAATTATTACATTATTAATAAGTATTAGCTTGTTATTGTCGCTCTACTCACTATTATATATTTTCTTTATTGATCATAATCATAAATTGTAGTATATAAAGCAGTAAAGTTTTTTTGTATGTCAATATCTTGCAATATAAGACAGTCTTATTTGAAATGTAAATCTAGGGATAGTTTTTTGGATATTTTTTTGTCATTTCCCGCACCCTAGGTGAAGCCACTAATAGTCAATAAAGAAATAAAAACATTTCTTTAAACATAAAAATCACGAAACCTTTTTCAAACAAAAAACCTTATGTTAAAGAAATTGTTAAATACAAATAAATATATGTTGCAAGAAGAAGAGTTTAACAATTCCTACGATATAGTTATAAGTATTTTGTCGAAAATAGTTCTTCTTATTTAATCTTGGTAAGATAAACTTTTTTTTTATAAAATAAGACTTTAGAGGATGTAAATGTAGATCATCATTTTAAAAATATGATATAGTTCATTCTTCAGTGTTTAATGCCGGAAGATGAAATAGCTGTTGTTCAATAATTTCCGTAATAAGTTGCAATACATATTATGTTGTTCCAATAATGACATTTGGCTATGATCTTCGTTTAAATAAAATTACAAATGTAAATTGAAAATTGTAGTTTAGAGCTGGTAGTTTAGCTGATGATATGATTTATTTGAGGTGCTAGTGGCTTTAGACAATAAGATTAGTATTTCATCTCACGTTATGTGGAAGTGATTCCACACCAAGAGAGTGAATAATGTTTAAACAAATGAAAACAAATTTCTTTGGCTCGAGTTGAGATGAAAATTAAATTTACCATTTATATATGTTGCCACACTATTCAGAATTTTGACATGTACCCTTTTTTTAGGGAATGGAGTTTGCTACAATTTTTTGTAACAATTTTTGAAAAGATAGGTATACCTTTATATGAAAAAAGTACTTCTTTGTGGATATGGATACAATTGAAGTTATTCCAACTAAATAATAAAACTTTTATTATGTAATAAAATTAAACATAGAGAAGCAATCAAAATCCCTTTAATACTTTTATTGGATTTTAAGGTTTTTGTCAAGTTGGGTTAAATAAATTCTTTCTGTCCGTTAAGATCACACTAACTATGGAAGGAATTAAATCAACATTTCAAGGAAGCTTCACATAGACAAACCCCTAGATGCTGGCGGTGCTTTAAAATAAAGTATTGTAAGCAATTAGTTCTTAATTTCAGGAATCTGGACAATTCTTTTATCTATTTCTTAACTGAATAAGATTGCGTATGTGTAGGCTATGGGCGCATTCGTTATTTTTTGTTTTAGATTTTGGCCATATAATCGAAGGACTGTTTTAGGCACTTTAGACAAAAAAAAGTCTTACTACTTCTTCAAAGATGGATTGTAAAATTAACAGATGTAAACGTTAAAAAAAATCATATATTTCTAAATTTAAAGACACGATGACAAAAAACTGAAAATGATTTTAATCAGATTTTTGCTAATCACTAAACTCACAAGGAAGTAAAACTTAAAATATTGCGCCAAAATATATTTTGTAACATAAAAATAAAAGCCCAGATAGCTAATTACCTATGTAACAATTAGCAGCCGCTAAATAATGACTAAAATTAACGGATACTCTGCCTTTTCTTTAGTTAGTTGTTATTACAATTCTAAAAATTTAAATTTTTGGAGGGGACATTTTAAACTTCTTCCCTAGCCTATAGTGTCATTGTCTTTCTGATCCATTTTAAAAACTTGAATCAGTAAGCCTACTTCAACATAATTGCAAAGAATCAAAGGAATTTCTTTTATGCATTATATTTATTTTAAGGGAATGATAAAAAAAAACATATTGGGTAGATAGGAAGCTTAACTATAGAAACAGTTTTTAGGCAGTTTTAAGAAAATATTGAGTATGATTTGACAATAAATATTATAAGAAGGATAATTTTCAAATATATTTTTCATTTAAAAAAAAGTTTGTATATGACAAAGATAAAATACATCTGGGACCAAAAAAGGAGAACAATACCCATTCAAATACAACAGCTCTATGCATTTTTCTTATGCAGTCATCTTGTCCAGTTTTAATAAACCTTATTAAGATAACATTGTAATACAGTATTTTTTAAAAACCAAGTGTAAGTTGAAAAGAAAAATATATATTTGTCAAACTTAAATATCTCTTTCTGAAGATTTAAAAAAAATATTGTGGTCCTACAGAGGCAGAATTTTAGCGGACAGTTATATTGCGACTTCGGCTTGCTTTAGGATGCGGCAAATTAGACTGTCGTACTCTACTATTAACGTCTTGTGTATGATACAATTTTTAAAAGCTAAGCTTTTCTATAATTAGGGTCGGTCCGTCCGTACGTCCGTCAGTCCGTAACGGATAGCTTTTTTCGTTAATTTAGGCATGTTAGATTTCCTATCGATTTCAAACTTTGTATGGTGATTCCTTTAGCAGTTAGGTACGAGTTAGAAAGCGTAGCAACTCTATAATCATTACCAGAATGTCTGTAAGTCCATTTTAAACATGTCGATTTTTTTTACTTTTTTTAACAACAAATTTTCATGTGATTTAATCATCCGATTGATCTGATTTTTGGTATATTAATTCCTGGGACAACAAAGTATAATGTTATAAGCGAAGCAACTCTA
>LS055776.1:0-14073 GCA_900241095.1 Acartia tonsa | reverse complement strand
AAAAGGATTTTATATAAAAAGTTTTAAAACTCGAGTTATGTAGTGGTTCTAAAAAAGGTTGCGAATTTATGCAATTTTCTTGCAAAAAAATTTTCTAGGATTTTAAAAATAGCAAAGGGTGTTATTAGACGTACTTACAGATACAATTGCTAAGTCATTTTGGCCAAACACTAAAATAAAGTTTTTACATCTGAGGGTGCACCCGTGTGTAGATTAGATTTCAACTTTTCAACAAAAAATTGTAAAAATAACCCTTTCGCCATTATTGTTATTGTTGATTAATCTAAATTAATAAATGGAAAAGCTTTGAACTTTATATCAAAATTAATTATTTAGCACTTTGCAAATATTTTTTTTGCAGGTAAGCTACTTTATAAATTAGGTCTGTCTTTAAGTCAATCACTACGTCAAAGACTTCCTTGTTTACAAAGTACAAAGTTCGTAATAATACCCCTTTATCTTTATAATAAAGTAACAGAATGTCTCTCTGTGTGTCTGCCTATTTGCTTTTAAAAAAACACCTCCTAAAAATGTTTTTAACTTTTTATTTTTAAATCCAAAAGAAAAAAATTGGGTTATCCAATTTAACTCCCACCGTCTAAAGTGTCCCTAGAGGCCTCTAGGGGCATAGCCGCTAGTTTTAAATAAATTGAAGACATAAAGGGGTGGTTATTTTTTTTTCTAGTGTTTGTGTTCTTATTTAGGCCAGGTTATTTTAGCAGATTATTTAAGGTTATATTGAGTAAAGGAAAACCCTGGAGGTTAGTTCACCACATGTATAAGCTACTCTGTGTTAGGGCGTCCCGTGGGGATTTACGTATAGAAAAAACTCGACTCCCCATATTTTCGACTTATTAAAAAAAATAAGGAAGGGTGATAGGTTCTATGCTTCGCTAGGCACATTAAGGAAACGCACCAAGTGTCTTGAGATTTCCTATAGCCTGGCTTCGCTATTGATGTGCATAATTGTTCTTGTATAAAGATTAATTACTTGACATTGACATAGATAAAGAAGCTGCCCACGCTTCCATGCAAAGTTGTTCATAAAACAAGGAAGATAGAACCAAATTTAGAGAAAACTTTTATTGAGATTAATTTTAACTTTCGTTGCTAAGATCTTTTTTCCAATGAAACGTTTGAGTTCCTCCTCATTCAGTAAACAAGTACAAAGGTCTTGGGATGGTTTTGGGCTATACTTCTACTTAAACACCAGGCCTTTAGATTCTAGCGGCATAGCCCTTGTAAATTTCAATGAAAGGTATGTTTAATTCTTCAATTTTATGTAACATTATCCTCTACTTTTCAGTTAAATTTATTTCCTGTTTGCAAAGTATTACTAAAACTACATTACACGTTTCTAAATATTTACACCACAAAACAAAATACGGACCAAACGCATCAATTCTAAAGAGTAGATTTGCTACACGATATTTAAAATAAGAACTATTAATTAGCAATAAACTATTTAACAATCTGTTTTTAACATATTTCTCTGTAAATAAAATTTATTTTTTGCATTTAATCAATTATTAAAAATTTTCAAAACAAAGAGATTTAAAGGGGGAATGCCTGTGCCTAAATTAGGGGGTACTTATTACCATGCACAGTTTATCAAGGGTCTTGCATTCAAAGGGTTGGTTGTTTGTTATAGTTAGGATGTATATGCTTTTTGGTCTACTATAAAGTTCTGGCCCCAGGTGAGTCATAGTTGCTGATAAGGCTGCCCTGATAATAATAATATTACTATTAACAAAATGATAGCTTGCTAACATGGAATTCTAAGAACACATGCTTTTTTTATACTTTTGCCATGAATCTAAAAATGCAGATCCACTCAATAAACACAATTTCAAGGTTTCCTTTAATTCAATTTTATGACTTACAGTATAAACATGGGAGTAAATATGCATAGAATGATCACTCATGACTTACTTTATCTTTTAACATAGAGTAAATATATAATCATGCATTTTCGTTAAAAAATTGCGTTATTTACCTTTATTGATAAGCAATTTTAGCATGCTAAAATAAAGGCTGAAATTCATGTTGTAAAATTGATTCAATATCGCCTTTATCTTTGAAGAAGGAAATGATTATGATTTACTAATAATTAAGACTTGTAAAATGGCTTTGCTACTAAAAAAAACTTGCTGAATGAATGATTAGTCTAATAATACTCTATTGTTTACAATAAATACAAATCCAAATCCACAGAGCAATATAAACACATACACACATACATATTGTATACATTGATACTGGCAATGCAGGGTTTTAGGGATGGATCAATAGAATTTTTTTGTCTATAAAAATGTTTTATATTCCCATTGGTAAATTAATGGTCGCAATAAGATAACAGTTTGACATTCATTCTTTTGAATTATTAAAGATTACAGTATTATAGAAAATATGACGTCATTCACAAGTTTTGTCCCCTAAGCTTAAAAAATCCAGTCTAAATAATAACATTTGCACTAGCTCTAGCCAACAATAGCAAAAAATGGATGTAGAATAGACGTGGATATTAAGACAGGGGAAATTTTTTTGTCAAATTAGCTTGCTAAAATGGAATTCGTTTATTGGTCAGTTCGTAACAATAAAAGGGACTGTGATGAGGTAAATATGATGAGGGATATAATTATTTTAGCCCGCTGCAATTTTCATTAGAGATCGTGAAAATCGGTTGTAAGATCCAAGTAATAATAAATCCATTATTACAATTCAAATATATTAAGCAATCCCTATATACATGAATAAACATACAAACTTAAAGCATATTTCTAGCTCAAATATTCAGGTGTGGCCGCTAAATTACAACCTAAAAGTTTTACAAATTTTGCAAATATAACTAATTATGGAATTCTGCTTATTAAGTTTGTATTTTAAGGTTTACTAATTATACATCTTGAGTGTAAATTAGAAATTTAAATTTTAAGTAAAAGTGCTTTTAATTCTCATGAAGGGCTCAGCAGCTGACAATTTATTAGCCGACTGTTGCTTTATGCGAGGATTGTCTAAAAGTCTTGCAGCTTCTAGCAGCTATTTTTGGATATGCAACGATAATAATCGACTTGTATGTAACAGTTAAGCTACTAGTAGCAATAGATTATAATGTGGCTCTTTATAAAAAACGTGGTTTACTTTTAATGCAGCCCTATTTTTAAATTATCTTTATAGAAGTTAATTTTTATAATTTCCAAAATCTTGTTAATTTAAAAAAAATATAGAAAATAATTTATATTTGACATCTATAATGTCTAAATTTAGTATTTAGTTAAAAATCAATTTTTGTTAGAGTGTAGGAACTCTTTTATTATTTGATCAAATCCTCAAGTTCACGAAAATGTTCCTACAGTGCTACAAACCTGTAAGAAAACAAAACAGCTAAAAATCCAAACAAAATATTTTAGAGTATTCAGTTAAATCTCCTAAAGCTATAAACAGTCTATCAACTAATTTATTAAACTAATGTTATTAAGAACGACTGTAAAACAAAAAGGAATGAATGTTTGCCGTTTTGCTTGGACACTTTTATTTATAGTGAGATTAAATTTAGGGTTGCAACGTGCGTAAGAATTTTATCCAAAATTTCATTTATTTTGCTATATTCAAGTCATAGGCTATTTAATATAATAAATACTTGGATATTCTGACATGGGGAAAATTGTCGTCAATTTAGTTTGCTAATATGGACATCATTTATTAGTAAGATCGTTCATACAATAGAAGGATAGGGAAGTGGGTAGCGGGATGGAAGGAGAGTATTTTTATTTCAGCCAGCTGCAATATCACTTTATTAAAATGCTTGAAAATCTGTTGCAACATCCAAGTAATATATATCGATTATTATGGTTTCTCGAAAAAATACAAGAAAGTATTATACGTGCTTCTTAGCAAATACTGATATTATACCTTTCCTGCTTACATAAACGATTCTTTTTCTTTTACAACTGGCGATTATTCTTGAGAAGCCTAAACTATGAATAGCTGTGTTTGATTTAGTACAATCAAACAATTCACGATAAAATTAAAATGGAATATGTCCAACGGCAAACAAACAATTTTAGGATTATAAACACAATGCTAATTCCTAAACAAAATTCAAACAAGTGTAATAACATCCATTAGAGCATACATATCTTACAATTTAAATCATTTGAGTTGACATACATAAAAATCCACATTATTATGGAGACAAATCAATATATACTTATCTATAAGGTAATAAGTTGCAGGTAGGGAGGGGACATTGGCTGATAATTACACTAGTCTCCAAAGTTTTGTGGCAACTTTTTCTTATTCCTTGGCTTAACAACTTTGGGGACTTTTTTCGAATTTATATTGGTTGGTGCAGTAAGTTGATTGTCCAAACGTTTCAACTACTAATTCTAATGTCATAAGGGGTAATTTTGTGTATAATCATTTGGGATGTATATTTATTTATCGGCCACTGTCTTATCCCCTTAGATCAGTGATTAAGTTATATATAGGTGTGTTTGTGTATGGGGACCCAGGACAAACCCATCCCAACACCTTCCCCTAGTGGATCTAAGCATTCAATACCATATTATCGTAAGAATCAGCATAACCTATTGTAAATACCTAAAATTAAGAAAAGCTTTGCTAATAATGATTGCCTAAAGACGTATTTGTTACCAAACTACATCCTCTCTATTATATCAATAGTATTAACCATAATAATAAATAATATAAATGAATAGTCAATAATTTGGATAACGGAAAAATATAAAGTAAATCTTCAAATCTAAATTGCCTGGGAAGTGTTTGGTTCGAATCTTAGCCCAAAAACAGTGTCACAACTAAAGATATAAACCTGCTGCTAAGACAGATGCGTGAATAATAAGATAAGAGAAAATGCCTTGGTCCATTCAGACAAGATTCTGCAGCAGTTTGCTGGGAGCAGAATTGCACACCCCATTCCCAACCTAAGGTAAAATATTTGCTATTCGGAGGCTGCGTATAAGTTCAACGCGTCTGCGGCTGCCATCAAATATAATGGCGGTTGCCGAACCCTTATCTTCTATTTGCTAGACTTAATTATTTTATTGCTTTTTTTTTTGACAATAATGTTCAATAAATCTAAAAAATTATTATATGTCAAGAAAAATTAGGATTTATTTAAATTTATTTCTTGTATTTTAAATTTAAATAAAGAAATAAATTATAATAAAAATGAAATAAAAACGGGTAGCGAAATAAAAATGAACTAAAACAGTCGGACAAATAAAATAACAATACAGCCAATTAGATAATAAAGGAGAATCTTCACACGGAATTTCAGAAGCTTATTTTACATAAAATCTAAACTTTCATCATAGTTTAGTTGCTTATTGGTCTATGGAATCTTTACAGAGAGTTTCCACCAACTACACCTAGTATCAGCCAAGAAAATCCTCCATAAGCGCTAACTTTACGAACAGATTAGTATTTGAAATGTTGAGTAGCTTCGCTATTAATAAATAGAATCTCCACGTTGTAACATTAAGCAATAATGCTTTACATTTAATCTTTAAAGTTTCTTTCGATTACACCTAGAATCAACCAAGAAAATCCCTTATAAGCTCTTACAGTCTTTACGAACAGATGGTCAATTTAAATGATAGAGCAGATTCGCCAGTAATAAATAGAATCTCAACAGGGAACATTAAGCAAGAATATGCTTATTTTACATGGGAATCTTCATAGAAAGTTTCCACCAACTACACTAAGTATCAACCAAGAATATGCTTTACATGGAAATCTTTACAGTTTTCACCGACTACACTTAGTATCAGTCAAGAAAATCCTGTATAAGCTTTAACCGTCTTTACAGACGGGCATTTAGAGTGATAAAGTAGCTTCAATAAATAGAATCTCCACGTTGTGACATTAAGCAAAAATATGCTTTTTTGACACTTAGTATCAGCCAGGGAATTCATGTTTGTCCTTATTGTATTTACGAAAAGACAGGCAGACAAACGGACATTAGGTATGATTAAGTAGCTTCGCTAGTATACTCTAACAGGGATACATTAGGGAAGATTATGAGAATCAATAATAAATTCAGACAATGACACTTCTAAAATTTACCGCGCCGGCGCGTTTTTTCCTAGTTTCCCATGTCTACTACATTAATTAGAATATATGATGAATGACGGGATATAGGGATATGTCTAGTTTAAAAAAAGATGATTTTTAATTGGAACAAGCCCTTTTTCACAATTAAAATGAATTTCTAAAAAAGGCAATGCTCTAACTTTTTTTGGGCTGCCCAGTATCCAATATAACCTAACCTAATCTTTTCATGACCTAAAGTAATACCCCCCCCCCCTTATTTAATAATGGAAAATTTAAAAAAAAACATTACCGACTTATAATCAGTATCAAGAAAATAAGAACTATAAAGCTATTATACAATATTAAAAATCTTTTGAAAATATTAGTATATTAGAATATCTCCATCGACCTATCCCTAATATCCCTGACAAGATAAGACTCACCCTTTTCTTACTGCCTCGAGTATGTTAATCATGTAATGACAGCTTAGAATTTTTATAGGGTCTCTCTCTCAGGGATGGAGGAGATAATAGGCTGTTTATTATACTGGTCCCTAAAGTTTTATAATTATTTTTTTTATTTGTTGGCTTCACAGCTTAGAGGACTTGAATTTTGACTGCTTGGTTCATTAAGTTCAATGTCCACACGTTTAAACTACAGAAGGGCCATTTTGTGCATCATCATTGGGGATGTCATCAATTTATCGGCCATTGTCTTATCCATTTAGATCCCAAGTCTCTCTTTATTTTTAATTAGGCCGGTAAAAGATGTGTCTTTTATTTAAAAAACAATTGTACTAGTTCATTTAAAAGCTACTCTGCTATTAACTGCTATTAATTTTTACAGCTGCCCTACTGTTTAAATGAACACCCTGAATTTTGGTTCTCAATTATGTGAGTAAGCAAAAAGGTGGTCTGGGGTAATGGATTTAATATAACTTGGATGTTGCACAAGATTTTCATGTACTCTGATGATGTGATGCTCACAGTTGGATAAAAAATCTTTACCACATCCCTTTCTCTCTTACTGGAGGAACGGAGTGACCAATAAATGAGGACCATTGAAGCATTGTCAAAATATCCATGTACATTCTATATCTATTGGTTTGGGGTAATGGTGTGTTTTCAATACCACACTGTATGTATGGTATTCTCTCTCAAATTAGGTATAAACCTTCCCAGTACCTATGATAATCTATATTGTATAGAAGGACCATATCGGTTCAGCGGTTAGGGATAGCCTACGGTACAAATGAACAGATAAACATCCTGTTACTTTAACATAAGAATTAATCATCATTTCTCGTTTTACAGATTTACAGATTTCTGAAATTATTTGCGCATATGATGGAACACCCAGAGGTACCAGGTAATGACCCATGTACACTAATATGATAATGGAACAACACAAAAACTAAGAATCCTGTCATTCAACCATACAAACTAGGTTTATGTGTATAGCCAGTTTACTTATAATATTTTTGATTCAGTCTTAGCCTTATGTAAATTTGTTGCTATTCCCTTGTATCTGGGAATTCCCAAATTATCTTTATTTTTTGGGTCCTCCTTGAATAGCCTTAAACCTTTCCCAAGCAAATGTCTAAATGCATGTCTAGAAAACCGTGAATTGCAATGGAGAATCATCTACAAATCATTGCAAACAACTGCGAATTTTCCAAGTTTTGACGACTGTAGCTATAGAGTCAAAGTTAAATGTTTGACATGTGTGTAAATGAAAAGTCATAAGCAATAAAAAAGGTTTACTACTTTTTTTTGAAGCGAAGCTTCTCATTTTTTATAAAATTTTAGCCTGTTCGAAACGTTTAAATGGAAACTGGATTGTGTAGATATATGTCTGAAAAATAGAGTTTTATGATCTCGGAGCCAATAAGCACCTAGTCTAAAACTAAGTTTGTCCTTCTAACCCTTCAAATACGGTATGCAATTTCTATTAAAGAAATTTAATTCCTTGGCTTTGATGAGCATCTACTCTGTAGCTCAATTTAACTGTCATTCTATTTAATATGCTGTGTTTTAAGATTTCTTAGATGTTTTAATATTTATGGGCTTCTCTACTTAGGAAATTTTCAATCCTTGTTTAACAAGCGTTTATACTGCATATTCATAAGCAAATACGTTTGCACTTGCTTTAGCAAACACAAAATATCACTAAATATTAAACCGTATACTTTAAATAGATTTTATTCAATGCTTTCACTTTATTGCAAAAAGATAAACTTTTCAAGTTTTAAAATGTACAATAATAACTGATGTATAAAACTTTTAAAACAATCTTTTTCTTGCTAAAAACTAATTTTTAAAATTTATTTTTCTTTACTTCTTTACATATTTTTGATATAAATCAACTGAATAACCCACCCAGCATTGATACCAAAGAAATAAAACCTTTAGAGTGGATTTGCTTTTATAATTTTGCTAAATTTGAATATCGACATTATACAATACATGACCCCCACTTTATTAGCAATATAATTGAAACAACCACCCAATCATATTATAGAGTGGCCTTGCTTCTATAATTTTGCTGAATTTAAATCTCCGTCCACATACCATGACTCATTATACATGACCCCCTACTTTATACCCAATATTATTAATCCAACAAGCCAATCATAATATTAAACCTATAGTGTGGCTTTGTATCCAAAATTTTGCTAAATTTAAATCTCCACATACCATGACTCATTATGCACTGACCCCCACTTAATTAACATTATTCATAAGTGTAGAAAATAATTTTTCAAAGCGTAGCTTTAAAAAATCACGGAATGTCTGTGCGAATGGAAAAAATATGACTGTTTTCGTTTTTTTTCAGTTTCTTTTTATATATGTATATAATTTTCTATGATATTTTTTAAGAATATATTTCATCCCCTTATTCTTAACTTATTATAAACTTGGTCCTTGATCAATGGGTCTTTTCTTTGAACACTTGCTTAACCTAAACAAACCTAGAATAATAATATAGTTACTTGAATGTTACATCAGATTTTATAGCCTTATTATAATTTTCTATGATATTTTTTGAAAATATATTTTATCTTCTTATTCTTAACTTATTATAAATTTGGTCCTTTTCCAATGGGTATTTTCTTTAAAAACTTGCTTAACCTAAACAAACCTAGAATAATAATATAGTTACTTGGATGTTACATCAGATTTTCATCTACTCTAATTAATTGATACTTCTAGCTGCCTTAAATAACGATACCCCCTCCCCTTCTACTTGGTGAACGAACTTACCAGTAAATGAGGTCCATATTAGTAACGACAGATTTCCCCTGTCAATACATTCATGTATTCTATATCCATTTAGAATGTTGTCATCCTTGTTAAAGAACTTGTGAGACAGATAAGTTGTATCTATCCTAGGTGGGTGGTAAGGTATTTTTACAACATATTTTTACCAATGCAAAAAACTCGGCCATTTAAAGTTTCGCTATGCTCGCATTATTAGAAGTACAGCTTCTCTATAGATAATGTACAACACCAAGTCAGAGCAAATTAAGTAAAATGATATTTTAAGTAAAAGTATTCCAAAATGAACAACTCTTTAGACTAGATTAAATTTACACATTAGCTAGTAGCGGGTCATCTGTTGTTTTTATTTTTATACTATTTCCTATGAGAAGCTTCACTGTAAAGAAAAACCACTACGGTCCAGCAGTGAGCGAGATCCTTACACACAAACATAATGTTACTTTTATATCAGATTTTTAAGAATGCTGCACTACTTTTGGACATTATTTGTGGATTGGCTATGCCTTATTCTTTACACATTTCTTCCTTAATTTTCATACTTTCGCATGAATTTCTTATTTAATGCTGAAATATGTCTAAAATATTATAAATATTTTACATTAAGGAAAAAAATATTATTTGCAAAAAAATTTAATATTTCAATATAAAGCGATTCAACACAACTAGAATTTGACGATAATGATTAAAAAATTATTCGATTGAAAAGATGATTAGATCAGATTTTGGTAGTCTATATTATCTTTCTTTGAAAGTGTATAAAATTTGGACTCTTCTAGTGATAAAACCAAACTATAGACATAATGCCTATGTAAATATCAGTTAGATTAAAAAAAAACAACGAACGAGCAACTGCGACTGAATGAAATTGTTGAGAACAACGTTTTTAGAGTCAAGAAGAAAAACCAGAATCTTGAATTTCTTTCAAAAAAATACGAAGGATTTAATCAAATCATTAGCCAAATTTCATTTCTTAGTTATAGAAAAGCTTCGCTTTAGAAAAAATACTAAGTCTAATTAATGAAGATTTACAAGTTTAACTTAACACAATGATCATGAAAAAAAAACATTACTAATCATTCTTAGAATAATGAATATTTTCAGGAGGTTTAACTGAAAAAGACATTTTATAATTAATTGAAAGTACAAGTACTTTTAATTGATTACTTGTATTAAGTACAATACTTGTTAGAATTAAACAAAGTTATATTCAAACTTGCTGTAATAATTTTTTTAAAAAAATTATAAGAACCGAAGCTGCTCTATAAATTTGTAAAGTATTTCATATGCGCTTCAATTATTATGTGATTCTCAATCTTTTGTAGACCTAAAACAGTAAAATTACAATTGGTTCAAGCGTTGTTTTATTGACAACCTCCCCTAATTATACATTTTTCTTAAAGATTTTCCCCGTTTCTTTGATTTAAAAAATTAGTATATTGGCTTTACTACAAAACGTCATAACTGTCCTTGTTTCTCTACAATAATGGATTTATATTACTTGATTATCATGTACTCTAATATATAGTAAACCTTATCTGGCTAAAATAGCCATACCATCCATTTTCTCCCTTTACACCATCCCCTCTCCTCCTTCTGTATGAACGAACTGATCAATAATAAATGATCATGTTAGCAACCAAAACTGACGACAATTTTTCAACGTACATCCATTTCTACAATTTATTAAAATCGTGAAAAAGTACAGATTTTTTTTCTTCATCCATAAAAAAAACTGTTTGAAATATTAAAGTTATTCGATTATTTGATCGAAGCATAGAAATCAAAAAATATATACACCTATACCCAAATTTGGAGGAAAAATCATTAAAAATTCATTAAAATTTCAGTTCTAACGGGACATTAACAATATATATGAATAATATAATATATTCTAATATTTGTTTATGTACATATAATAATGAATTAAAACAGCTATTTTAATGTAATTGGGGCCTTGTGTAAATAATTATCATACTCTTGAGCAGGGGTGTGCGATTGTGGGGTTTAGGGGGGTGTTGACAAACTACAAACAACTCTGTCAAACATCCCAACAGCTAAAATTCAAATTGTTTTTTCCAAAAGCCTTCCACATTTACCTCATAATGCACCTAACAATTTCTTTATTTTAGAGAGGGATTTTTTCACTCTCCCCAATCGTAAAATCCTGTGCACGGTCTTTCTTCTGATGAATTTTTGATGGTGTAGATTTAAATAAGATAACAATTATGCAAATATAATTTTAATGGGGCAAATTCACCTCCGCATAGTATTAATTTTCGCAAAAAAATACACTATACACTATTATATAAAGTAGTAAGAATTTTTTGCTTGTAGCTTAAGTTTACTACTAAAACTATCAAGTTCTCCTTTTAATGAAAGCTACACATATATCATGATGGAGTGGTTTTAAATTTAGGTGTAGGATAGTTTTGGGATACTTTTCTGCCCTACCCTACATACCCTTTGAAAACAACCGCTTTAGATGTTGCTAGTCCTATTTTATAAAATAGAAAGGTTCTTTTCCCTGAAGCTTAAGATCTCAATAACTTCTGAACCGATTGAGTTCTCTTTTTAGGCAAATTTCACATAGCTCCCTTCTGCCTCTTCAAATATAGTGCCCCTAGAAACTAAGGTCGTAGCAAATAAATTAATTAGATTTCCTAGGACTATTGAAATAATTTGCAGTTTCTTCAGTTTGAAAATGATCTGTGGAAATGTATTCACAACAATTTTAATATATTGAAATTTAAACCCAAACATGCAAACAATAAAATCAAATATAATAGGCAAATATTGAAAATTAACAAAACAAGAAGAATTACAGCCATTACTGCTGCTATGTCAGTCGTATGATTTAAATCTTTAATATAGATGGGCTGCATGAATCCATTAAAAGGTACAACTCATTACCAAGTGCAGTTAGTACTTCTATAAAAAGGTCATATAATAAATGGATTGGTTGTCTGTTTCTGAATGTTTATTTAATTTTTGCTGTTTGGACAGAAAAGAAAAAACAGCTACCCTTAGTTACCCTTGGTTTTTACAACAGTTATAGCATTAGAATATTTTATTTATATAATATTAAAACAAGAATTAAACTGTTCATGAGGGATGAGACATTGGACTGTAAATAGTACAGGATTCCAAGGTTTTCAAACACATTTTTCATTCATAGGCTTTAAAACTGTGTTTTCTTCCAGAGATCATAGTTAGAACAATAGAGTAGCGTCAAAACCTTTCAACCAATAATTTTAATATTCAGAAGTGATAATTTTGTTTATTAACATTTGGAATTTCCATAAATTTATCATCCATTATCTTATCCCTTTTACAAATCCCACAGATGAATAAATAAACATACAGATAATTCACTACTTTTTTAGCTGCTACGCTACAATAATGAAATAAGTAATTAAGGAGTATACACGAAGCCATATAATTAAATTGTATGTAAGATAATATTAATATTAAATATACATATTATATTAATATCAAATATGATTAAAAATCTATATTATATTTTTACCTTTAAATGCATAAGTATAGGACAGAAAAACTAAAGGATTATCTGTTAATCTGTAAGTATTTTGCAAAATTAATTCTTATTTGCAGCACTAAGCAGCCGCGTATTTTTACTGCGGCTTTGTTGCGGCGGTGGAATATTAGAAATATGCGGGTTGCTTCTATTATTCAACCGCGATCAGCCGAAATTATTGCCAATGCAGCTGTATATTGTCAAATATATTGTCACGGCTGTGAATTACTTGATTTGGTTTGCGGCTGCGGCTAAAGGAGTGTATTGAGCTTGCTAAACAATTGTGGATGCGGCTGCCGATTTCTTATTCGTACTTACACTTAGCAATGCAGCTACTCTAAAGTCTCTGGAACAGTACACAACATTACAGATACCCATTGTACCGAGAATGCACGCGAGATTAAAAAATATAAAACTCTTTCCAGTATGGCTTCGAAACCGATTAATATTAGCTGGATTAAAACCGAATCTGAGCATCAATCAAAAATCATGTATCTTATCGGATTAAAGCAAATTTTCCTAGAATAAAAATTCTAAATCATAAAATTGAAACCAGTATAGTTCTTATTAATTATTCTTATAATTTTTTATATTACTAGGCTTTGACTTTTTCACTGCTATTGGATGTTATCATTCTTGTTTTTTTTCATTCAAATTATAAAACATTTATCAAATTAATTAAGAAACAAAAAGTAACTTTTGTTAATGTTCTCATATGATGATCATAGTTATTTCTTTCATCGCATTATAAACGGCTTTCCGCGGATATAGAATGTACAATTTTAAGATTAAAACCAGTTTTTTAGCCCCGACACTATGTTCCTGACAGTGACAAAAAATCGATTTTTACATTTTGGAAAATACACTTTTAAACAATTGTTTAGTAATATACACAAGTTTTTGGAAATAAAGCCGAAAGAATTAGCTCTTTACTATGAAAAATAAGAATTTGATGTGCAATTACACCAGAGGTTTGGAATTAAGTTCCTTTTCATCATTGTAAACAACTATTTTTTCGGTCAACTAAACTACATTTCAAATCAGTGTGGACCCTTTATTTTTAAAGCTATTTTGGAGTATTATATATTTTTGGAATCAGTATATAATAATTTATACGTTTAGTCTTTAAAAGAAGTCAAATCTCCATTTTTTGTTGTAATTGTAGGTACTTTTCTAGACATACCCGTTTCTTGTAAGATA
>LS055775.1:0-14076 GCA_900241095.1 Acartia tonsa | reverse complement strand
TTTGTCTGTCTGTTTGTTTGTCTGTCTGTTTGTTTGTAGCGAAGGATCTCGCTAACCGCTGAACCGATCGGGTTCTCCTTTACAGGGTAGCTTCTTATAGGTCCCGGGAATGTTTATAATTATTTTCTTGGGGGGTGGGACACCCCCAACCCCCCTTAAAAAATAAAAAATACCCCATCCCCCCAACCCCCCCCCTAAAGAAAGTTTTTTTTACGTTCTTATTTTAAATCTAAAATACGAAAATTTGGTTTTATCAAACATCTTGGGGCCCAAGCCAAGCCCCTAGAGGCTAGGGACGATGCCGGTAGTAAATATATAATGTTCTTATTTAAGTTACATTTCTCACCATTACATAACAATATTTTGAATATTTATCTAATCATTATTTCAAGAAGTAGGAAATATCATTTATAAATGATTAAATATTGTTTTTTGATTGATTTTTTGAATAAAACCAGAAATAATCCTTTTTCTTTTCATTTTACTATCCGCGTAAAGCTGTATTTAATACGTTAAATAACTATTATGATTTTATTTTTGATCATTTTTCCACTCCTGCAGTCCAAAGTATTTAACAAGCTTTAAAATATTTTTTTTTGTTTTTCAGAAACGAGTAAAAGCGAAAGATACTTGGAAGCTTTGAAAGCCCAGGTAAGATACTCTTGTCGTTTAAAAATGTTTCAAATAAATAGGATGATTTAAACAACATGCTAAGTTTATAAAAAAAAATCATAAATAATGCATAAAAATGAAAAAAACGGAGACATCAAATAAATCTTTGAGATAGGTAGATTTAGATTTAGCACAAGCTTTTTAAAATTTGAGTAGATATATTTATACCTAGATATTTATTCTAAAAGAGTAGCTTTGAACCTAATAAAGTGACATCCTTTAATTTTTTTCAAAATCTAATATCTGATTTTCCGTTAAATTATCAACAATTGCATAAATGGTGTATATCCTAAATTAACCAATATAAATCCCCTGCCGTACGTAATGTCTTACTATTTATACTGTTGTCCTAAATTCTTCGGTTTTAAAATCATAAAACATTCGAGATTGATTTGAATCAGTGGCGGGCACAGGGTTTTGCAAGCCTTGACACAACCCCTTGAAAGCTTTAGGGGGTGAATTAGGGAGGTTAAGACCCTTTTAAAGAGTGATGTATCCATCCACCTTAATTTTGTCAGGGAGGTGTATACAGTACACCCCCTCTAAACGCCTCTGATTTGAATGAAATAAAGTTTTGTTATATTGATAATGATATGTTTATAGTTTGTTTACCGTATAAATATGTTAGTAATAAGGGTCATTTCAAGGCTGTCCAATTGTTTACTTTTATATTTTGTACATCTTTTTTTTAAATCTCAGAATCAACATGCAAAATTACAAAGTAGAATGGCATAAAATTATATATTAATGTAAAAAAATCTCTTAGTAGCACAGCAATAACAATTTAATTGATATGGGCAAGTAATAAGATTAAAGTAATGCAATAGATAATAAATTAAAGATCTGTCAAACATCGAAAACTCATGTCCTCATGTCATAATGTCTCAATGTTTGATGGGTCTGTCTTTTTTATGCTAAATTTGCTAGGATTGAGTTATAAACCTGGTAAAAGGTGCCAATAGAAAGGTTTTTATATGCCCCATCAAAAACTCTAAGAGATAATGGGTCTATCTCCAAGATTTCAAGTACTTAAACGGTGTATGTAACAGAACTAGTTATAGAATAGTCCATTATTCTAATAAATTTATTAGCCAAAAGTTTTTAATAATTATATAATATTAATTTTAATAAAGTTATTATAATAATGGACTATTATTCTAATATGACGTATTTTTTCATAGGCACTATAAAGAGCTTCGAACATAAGTCATATTATCTGTACAGCGTTTTAATACAACACCACAAAATTACTTTCTCCTTTGCTGTTTTCATTAAAAACCCCTTCTTATTTATTTGCGAATGTTATAATATACGGAAATGAACGAACACCATAATAGAAATATCTATTTAAATTTAAACTATTTGTTTTCAATCAATTATTTCTGGTTTAATAATGGAGATTTATTATCTGTTAAAAGTTTTAATTCAAATAAAAAATATTTGGGTTTAGTCCCTTCGTGGCAACGCATCTTAAGGGCGGTGCGTCGTATTTTCACAGTAACTTTTAATATGTTATTTTAGGTTAGGTTAGGTTAAGTCAGGGTAGGTGGTTGCCCCCCAGGGGCTAGAAATAGGGGAAAAGCTACTGTGAAAATACGATGAAACGCCTCCTAAGAGGCGTTGCCACCAAAGGGACTATACCCAAATATTTTGTCTAAGTTTACTTATAGGAAAATTTTTAACGTTGACTTTTGAGGTTCGAAATCTTTCTAATATAAAATATGCTGATTGGTCACTCCTTCTAAACTAGTTCTTGGACTTTCATACAAATTACCATGTTGAACAAGGAAATTTATCAACATTTTTGTTTATTTTCATCTAAAGCATTGTCATATAGTTAAGAGTATTTTTAAAGAGAAAAAATAAAACTTATGAAAAAATGCTTTAATTAGTGTTTTTATCAATAATTTTGGCAATAAATGTACCACAAACATTTAAACTATTTTGAACGTACAAGTTAGACACGTAGTAAAGAGACGCTCAACTTATACTTTTTATCAACATATTTTTAAAAAGCTTGTCGTTACTCCCTTAGCCTTCGCCTCTTGAGGTAAAGGGTGAGGAGTTGTTGAGGTTAACCAACATTTATTTTTTCAAAAAAAATACTGGGACCTTTAACAGATTTCCCTAAAAAAGCCAACTTTCGGTCCGGCCGTTTTGGAGCTCTTTCGTGGTGTGTACTTACAAACACAGAACTTACTAGTTTAATATGACAGTATAATTATAATTAACACATACACATTGTTATAAAAAGTTTTGCTACCCTAACTCTGTGACATATAAAATGTTATTAAATCTCACATGATCTAATTTTTGTGGCCATATAAAAAGATTTTTTGAATTTAATTGATCAAGGACTCTCCTTCGAGGGTGGCAATCGTTTCATTAAAGGCTCAGCAGCCGCACGTCAGCCTTTTACATTTTTAAAAATAAGCTGGAAGTCTGAATCTGACTCAAATATGGTAATCCCGTCTTTCTAAAAAAAATAAAGCATCCAAACGGGTTTAAATTAAAGGCTTGGTCGCGGCTGTCGAGTCCTAGTTTTTATCCCTCTATTTATGATGTGAAAATTATTAGTTTATAAAAAAAATGTATGGTGTCACTTACAATACATGCCAACTTATTGACAATTATGCTCCCATTAAACAACTGATAAATTCTCAGGATATTTAGCTGTTTACAAAAAAAAATTTTAAAGCTCTTATGAATGATATAGTTACAAGTTTGTTAGGAAGGTCCATATTGGTCCTAGATTAAAGTAAAAAAAAATAGAGGTTGCATTGGCTACCACTCTGCACACGGTGCGAGGACCCTGTCCCGATTTTGTATTGCAGAAGGCAATTTGCTAGCAGACAAAAAGGTTCTTCACAACTTGGGGCAGGTTGTAGTCAAGATTATGCATCTATACTTATACATTAATTGTCCTTGCAAGGTTTTGAGCCATTTTATCATAATTTATTTCCAGCAAAAATACCCAACATTTTTTTAAATTACATGTTGGCAGTCTGTTAATTTTGAAAAGTAACACACACACAAACAAACAATTATCCCTAAACTTAATGGATGTTTTGATTTAATAATAATTGACTTTATTGTATGAAAACAATTCATTGTCATATTTACAAGGTTGCTAGGAGGCGGAGATTTTATACAGAGACACAGTGGAGTTTTATAGGATGTTTTACTATGTGATATTTTGGTAAAAAAATATTTAATTGTAAAAATTACTATCAAGTAGGAGGAGATTTTATATAGAGACACAGTGGAGTTTTATAGGATGTTATAATATGTCATATTATAGGATTCGAAGATTTTATAAAATAGCACAGTGGAGTTTTTAGGATATTATAATATGTGATGTTATAGGTATAAAATTACTTTATTGTAATAATTACTAGCAACTAGGATGAAAATAAAATTGTAATAAAATTGAAAAAGATTGGGGTTAAGGATTCATTTAGGTCAGATTAGGTTAGGTTATGTTGGAAACTTTGATAGCCCTTAAAAGTTAGATCACCCGCGTATATAGGTATAGGCAATGCAGGAAAATGTCGGCTTTACCTTACAATTTATCAAAAGACAGTTGTCCATGCATAGGAAAATAAATAAAGGCAGATATCTTATGATTTTAAATTTCCCACTGTAATGAACAAAAGAAAGCAAAAAGTTGAAATAAGGAAGAGGTTACAAAGACATGTAAAAATCTAATTTTCTCTTGCACCCTATTGGCCGAGCCAGTACCATCTAGGTTACTGGTGTTTTTTTTAATAACATTTTTCTTCTGATATTTCTCTTGAAGTTGTTGATGTACCCAAAAGTGATTGGAGGTTCATCCCCCCAACTACTTTGATGGATCTTAAAAAAGGTTCTCACCCTTCCCCTCCCCAATTTCGACTTTCACAATCAGATGTAAGGATTCTATTTTAAGTAGGGTTGGGCCGAATATCGGATATCCGGCTGATTTATAATACCGGATTTCTGGGCAACGCCGGACATTTGGCAAATTACCGGATATCCAGTATTAGAAATCAGCCGGATATTCGGAGCTGGATCTTAAAATCATTTTTGAGGTGCGTTGAATCGGGGCGATCAAAGGTGAACCGGAGGTGAGCTGATGGTGCGCCACAGCTACTGCTATAAAACATGGATTTTTAAAAGGTTTTCGGCCCGGTGTTGCTAGATCGCTGGCGACACTCAATAAAATATCTAACCGCGCCAGTACAACTTTATTACTTAAGCCGTGTCATTACGGTATTTTATATAAAATGCCCTGTCAGTACGGTATTTTATATAAAACAATATATAATTTATTTTAAAAATAACTACAAAAATGTTTCCACAATAGTTTTGCAATGAAATATTAAAGTAAATAAAAAAAATATTTATTTATTAAATAAATCACCTTGGATTGGCGCACCAATCGTACTTGCTGAGTACCATTGGCGCGCTGGTACCGCGCCACTGGCCGCGCCGATTCGCCCCATGCCGTTTCGATTTAAAGATTGGTATTAATAATCTGATGGTGCGCTGAAATGAATCGCCCCGGTTCAGTGCACCTATAAACGATTTAAAGATCCAGCTCAGGGGATACTGGAATAATTATTTGATTATCGTGCAAAAGGAGGTTTTATCTGTTGCTGCATATTGACATTTAGGGAAATTGACGAACATTTTTAGGGTTAAAGCTCATTCAATAATATACTAGAATCCTGTTTTGAATATAAAAAAAACAAGTGTAATTTGTTCATAAGCAGCGTAGCTAATAATAACCTTTTATATAAAGTAGTGTAAGGTTTTTTTGTCTGTAGCGTAATATTTCGATAACTATCGAACGAAACGATTGGGTTCTCCATTTAAGAAAAACTTTAATTAGATCACGGGACAATTTTACTATTAGATTTAAGTCTTAGGCTTGTTTTAGCCTATTTGTCTATCGTTCCCTATACAGTAGTAAGGTCGTTCCTCGGAAAACTGTCTATGATACGATGCGATAAATTACTATTTTTTGGTACTTTTTGACATACAGACATGCTAGTTTTAGAGTAGCTGCGCTTCTAATAATAGGTCATACGTCTTCTAGAACATGCTGTAACATAACTGTGCATGGGTAAAATGTGCTTAAACTAAACGTAGCGAAGCTGCTCTATAACAGTCATGGACAAACTTACTTTTAATCAGGGATTGAGATAAATTGAATTATACCCAAAGTTTTATAACCACGTTTAAAAACTTTGGGTACTTTTATTTCATTGTTAAATTGATCAAAATTATTAGTTGAAAAGTTTGAACACTGCTAGTTTGTATAACCCAATCAATCTTAAGGGATAAGACAATGGATGCTAAATTATGATAAACAAGACTACCCTTTCTGTAGATTAAAATTATTAGATGGTAAAGTTAGAAAAATTCCAGTTTGAACCAAACAATCAAAATTTAGTAACAATACCCAAAGTTTTTAAGCAAACAAATAAGAACTTTGGGTACCAGTTTAATTTACAGTCCAATGTCTTCTCCCTCCCATTTCGAGTCTAACCCCATACAGAAATATAAACCAGTATATATCAAAATTGGGGTCAGCTGAATTCTAGTTTCCGATTGTGTACATAGCATGATAGCACCTTCATCCTATCTCATTCTTTGAAACATTAAAATTTTGAATGTATAATATTATGTATAAAACATTTATACTTATATCGCTTTTTCCTTTGACCAGAGTAGCTGAAAATAGCTTTTGCAATAGTTGGGTTATCTGTTGTACAACTTTGGAAATTAGGCAAGAAATGGGTAATCATTTTTCAGTTGATCAAAATTGGCGTTTACTTTTATATGTTTTAGGACGAGTTTTGACACCTTTCTTTTATTTAAATTTACTCAAAATTACAAAGCTATCGAAGACTTTAATTAAACTGTAAATTCATGGTTTTGTAAATCTATAGAACCCACCTATAATCTTTGGCGTTAAGCCACCCACATTTTGCAAAGCGAAGCTTCTCTAAAAAAAATATTTGTTTACAATGTAACTGGAAAGTGTCTCAAAAATCAGATCTGTGACGTCATTAAAATGAGGATTATCCATTTCTTTTTTTTACGGGTTTTCTTTCTTTAAAACCTGTTAAGAATCTACAGAAAGCTTTTCTTAAAAGTGTAACTCAATATGAACAGATTAACAGACAATCATCTTACTTCTTTTATATAAGGATAGTGTAAACAAAATATTGTCTAACAAAATTACCCTTCCTGTAATTCAAACTTAATGGTGGAAAAGTTTAAACACTTAAATTTTGTACAACCCCCATCAAGATTTAAATAATACTTTGGGGACTAGTATAATTTACATTCCAATCCGTATTAAGTAGTGAAAATAAACTGTTATATTAAAGAATTAAATATTTATAGGAAGCGCCATTGGTTTGATCTTAAAATATTTTTTATTGGAATTGCATACTAGAATTATTCATATAAAACATCCAACAAATACTATAGTCAATTTTCTTATCCCTTTGGATGCCTGTATTTGCAGAGAGAGAGGGGACAATTAGCTGTTTATATGACTGGTGCCCAATTATTTATAATAACGTTTTCTTATACGTTGGCTTAACAACTTTGGGGACTTATATTTAATTTTGATTAGTTGGTTCAATAAGATTTGTGTCCAACTAATTGTATTATACAAAAGGTGTAATTTTGTGCATTAAAATTGGGGATGTACATCAATTTATAGTCCATTGTCTTATCCCTCAAGATTCATATATCTAAATTTATATTTTAGCTGTATTTATAAAACACAATACTTTATAGCCCTAAGATATGTATGACTATGTATGGGGATTGTACCGCGCTTCATGCTCTGAGCATCGTATCGTTCTTGTTTTATAGTGCAAAGTATTTATAAAATATTCGCGTCATGATTAAAGACGTTAAAATAAATATAGATATACTCCCAATTTTTTTAGAGGAAAAATTTAATTGGTATATTTGTTTTTAAGGATGATATCTATTTTTGAATAGGGATTGGTAAATCAAACACCCTCTATAGCCTAAAACCTTATCAGAAAAAATACAAAAATCCTTGAAAATTGTAGAAGAATTCTTAAGTGGTTCCAGGTATAAACAGACAGATATAGTAACATACAAACAGACATACATCCAGATACCTAAGTATATAGAATTGGAACATGATTATAAATATTAAAAAAAACTACATTTATGATTCTTTGTATTACATTTACTTCTAGATCAGATATAGTCAGTGATCTAAAGTGATAAGACAATAAAAGTTAGATTGGTTCCTGTTTACATTTAAATTATTGGTTGAATTGTTTGGACCAACTAATCAAAATTAGATAGAAGACCCAAGCTTTTGATCCAACGAATAATAAAAAATGACGTCATTCAATACATTTTAATTGACCAATAGTAAAATCATACTGGCCTATCATTGGTCATTTGTATGGTATGACGTCATTTTCATTAGGCCTTATAAGCTGCTTCTTAAATTTGTATCATCATATAAATTATGTTTTAATTTTAACTTAATTAGCAGAGTTTTTGAAAATTTTTGGATAACAGCTGTTTCATGAACAAAATAGATACTAATAGTTTGTACTTTTTGTAAGAATATTTCAACAATAACATTTATATCCACAAGTAGCATAGCAATTCGAGCTACCTCGCAAGATTTAAAAAAATTCAAGGGTCTAAAGGGATAAGACAAGAGCCGCTAAATTTATGTACATTCCCAATGATGAAACACAAAAGAAACCACATCTGTACATTACAATAAGTGATTGAAACGTTTGGAAACTACACCAACAAGCATACCAAAATTCGAAAAAGCTGTTAAGCTAACTAATGAAAAAACGCTATTATAAAACTTTGGGGACTAGTGTAATAAAAAGCGCAATGTCCACTACCCCCCGAAATTAACAAAAGTTATGATGGATTTCCCGCATTTCGAAAATGAACCTCTATCAATCCATTTGGAAAAAAATATACTTTCTATTCTTAGTTTAGGTTCGATTTGGATTAGTAAAGGTTCTAAAAGCCTGGAGTTTAAGAAAATCAAATGTATTTATTTTCATATATTGTTATTACATTTCATTTTATAATCAACTAGAATAAAACTTTTTAGATCTATTAAGAGAAAATGTTAAAGTGTATACAAATATAAACTCCAGTTTTGGTCATCAAAATTGACCTTTAGTAAAATATTTTTAGCAGTCCTAATTAGTAAGTTTCTTAAAATTAATATTTAAACTAAATTTGTATAATTACATAATTAATCTTTTCAGGGAGGAAGGAGGAGGTAGATTAAAACTATTGGTTGAGAAATTTAGAACAACTAGTTAAGGTTTACCTGAAGTTTTTAAGCCAACGATTGTTTATCAAACTTTTTGTACAATTATAATTTAAAGTCCCCTCCCTCACTTAGTAATAAAGTAGCAGCCTTTTAGAAAAAGAATAAAAGGGAACTATCCCCGAACAAGAGCAAATGATTTTAAACACCTTCCAGCTTTGATCCATAGTATTTTTTTAGTGAATATACTAGGTTTATATTTAATATTTGGTTTATCGACAAAAAAGTTAGGTTACACCATGGTTTTATATGAAAAAACTTTGAAATGTAAAGCATTTTTGATGCAATATCATCAAATGCTTTGTTGAGTTCTAAGGACAAAATAAAATAACAGACAGAAAAGCATCAAATGCTGTAAATTACAAAAAGTACATTAATTAAACTGTTTACAATATTACAAGTTAACAACTCTTTTCTAAATACACATTTTTAATCAAAATAATATACTTTTGTGTCAAGGCTTTTAATAAACAACAGTTTGAACTTATCAGAACATGTGATACTATTGCACCAAAATTTTTTTTTCATATAACACCATGGTGAAACCTAACTTTTTAGTCGATAAACCAAATATTAAACATAAACTTAGTATATTCACTAAAAAATACTATGGATCAATGCTGAAAGGTGCTTAGAATAATCTGCTCTTGTTCGTGGATAGTCCCCTTTAGTGTAGATATTGTTTATCTAAGAAAAATCTTAAGAATTTATTTCATTGTTTTTTTTAGATATTACAGACACTTAGACAGACAGACAAACAGACATAAATACTCAAAATTCAGAGAAACATGGAACAATAATCAGTCAAATGAATCTACAACACTTTCTTCCCCCTATATTTACCATTCAGTCAAATTAGAAATTTTCACATAATTATTAGGTACATAAAATAACAATGGGCTGTAAATTATTGTGGTACCCAACCTTTTTTAACCACGTTTTCTAATAAGTTGGCTAAAAACTCTGGGTGTTTTTTATTTAGTTGGTTCCAAACTAGTGATGTACAAACTTATTAACCAATGATTATAACCAACAGAAGGGATAATTTCATTTTTCATCATTTGGAAATTTAGTTTATTGTCTTATTTATTCAGATCCCTGAAAAATTGGAAGTAGAATTAATTTATCACCCATTGTCCTATTCACTTATTCCTGCTTAAAAATACTTTTTCAGGGATCTTAAGGGATAAGAAAATGGATGTTAAATAAGTTCACACCCCATTCCCAATCATAATAAACAAACTTACATCTTTAAAATTATCAGACACAATTTTTTTTAGCTAACTGATAACAAATAACGTAATTATAAAACTTTGGATACTAATGTAATTTACGGTCCAATGTCCCCTCCCTCCCTGTACTATTTAAGTTATTTTAATTCTACAAAGGGTCAAAAATCTAAATAGTCTAAAAATGTCACTAAGTCTAGAAGTCTAAAAATAAATCAATTTTACCTTTTCGTCTTAGAAATAGAATTTTCAGCGAAGCATTCTAAAATTAGGACCTGACGTCATAAATTTATTGTTTAACAAAGAGATCTCAATAGCAATTGAACCGATATGGTACTCCTTTACAGTAAAGAATCTTATTAGACTTATAGAGGATTTTTCAGTAAGGCTTCGAAACAGATTCATATCCGCTGGCGTATAACTGGTTTTAAGTCATACTGAAAAATCGTGTATAGCCTCGTATTACAGACAAATATTCCACGGGGATAACAACAGGTTTTAATTCTTTATAATTTTCATTTTAATATCCGCCGAAAGCTGTCTATAATACGATGCAATAAATAACTATTAATTTTTGTTGGGGGTTTTAATTTTGTTAAGACTTAAAAATTAAATATTTTTCTTTTTTTCAGGTAAGAAATACAAACAGAAAGAAGGCAATGATTTAATTTAAGATGAAATTACATTTTTATCCCCATATTATAAAAATTAGCGGCTGCGCCCTTATAATATTGGGGCTCTGTATTCGAAGGAGGAGACAGAGACGAAGCCTTAAATAGACATAATTGCAAAAATGTAAGAGCCTCAAATCACATAGGACAAATACAAAGCTTCCCCAAAACTTAATTAGTTCAGTGGTATCAATATCTTAACGCTAAACAATTTAATTGGTTTTAGGCAATTCTATTAATCGAAATAAATATTTTTTTTTCACAATAAAAATTTTAAAATATTTGTCTTACTAGAGTTTTAAAGTTATGACGTCCTTCTTCTCTCTCCCTCTCTGTATATATATATATATATATATATGTATCTATCTATCATTCTCTCACTATCCCTCATTTTTTCACACTTTTCTTTCTAAAAGAATTCTACATAGAAAAATTTAATTAAAAATTAGAAGTCAGCATAAACTTCAATCTTCCAAAATATTTGTCCAAACTAAACTAGATTATAAATCAGCTGATTTTGGCCATCTTAGTAGTACCGTAGCAACTCTATAATTCACTTTGTCTGTCAGTCCTTAACGCTATTGGGGAAATATGGTATTCTTGACTTCTATTAAAGATAGACTGAATATTTTTTGTGAAGGATTCATCCTTCTTGGTTTGTCAGTCTGTTGCTTATGCTTTTTCTTTTACTCTCCTTCATTTATGGCAACTGAACATCTTCTTAACTCACTTTGTCCGTTTGTCCATCTATATTTTTTGTGCTTCGCTACTAATGGATGTTGTCATCATCTTATTTTACAAATTCGACATTTTTTCATCAAAAGTAGACTTAATATTTAATTCGTCGATGTTATAATCTTCCTATTGATTTCAAACCTTGCATACATAATGTCATTTAACATTAGAAGCATTGCAATTCTATAGTTATTGTCAGGTGGTCTGTACGACCACTTCAGAAGTTATTACCAGAGATTCCAAGGAAGATAGGGCATGATTAATGCTCGTTTGTACTTTTGTGCGTTTTGTTGCGCCACGCTTTAATGGATGTAGTTATTCCTATATCAAATAAAATTTTTAAGATACACCGTTATTTTTTAGGGTTACCTATCATTTAAACCAGGGACAGCCAAGCTTTTTATTTAGCAGGGGGTTAAATGAGGGACTCCAAAGGTTTAAGATGGGTAATCTATTGTATTTTTTAATATATAGGGGGCGGGGAATTAGTTTAAATTTTTGAGGAGGGGTGAAAAACACTACCACCCCCTTTAGACGTCTATGATTAAAATAAGTTGCTAAGTGATTTTTTTCTATATTCAAAGCTATAAGTTTTCATAAAAACTAGAAATATTCAGAATTAAACTACAAAAGTAAGTACAAACTACTAGTTGGATCTACCTTTGCATTGATAGGGTTCAGAACCTAGCCTAAAGCTTGCCAAAGACATTTCCTTTAGAAATAAAACAGCCTAAAACCACCTTGGAACCAATGTGAAGCCTCCTTAAAGAAAAGAGAACTTAATAAGTTTATATATTAGTGAAATTACAAAAAACTTATTTCTATTTTAAATGCAAATATTTAAAATTGCCTTAATGAATAAATTAGGATTAAAAGTGAATTTTGCGCTAAAAAAAAGATAAAAAGCAAAATGTAGAAAAAAAACTGTAGAATATACATATAGGCAGGAATCTAAAGGGATAAGACAATAGCCGATAAATTAATGTATATCCTAATGGTGATAAACAAAATTAACCCTTCTGTAAATCCAAATGGTGGTTGAAAGTTGGAACACTCAACTTAATTAACCAACCAATCAGAATTAAATAAACATTCCCAATGTTGCTAAGACAACGATTAAGAAAATGTTATCATAAAACTTTGGGGACTAGTATAATAAACAGCCTATTGTCCCCTCCCTCCCTGACATGAAGGTGCAAAGTTTAGGCAAGCTTGTCCTTGCTCCCCTTTCAATTAGTGTTCATACATTTTAGTGGATAATCATTATAATAAAGTAACAGGATGTCTGGTTGTCTGTTAGTACCGAAGGATCGCGCTAACCGAGATTTTTTTTACTTTTTCTTTTTAAATCTAAATTAAAACATTGGGTTAGCAAAGTCAACTCTCCCCTCCTCAATTGCCCCTAGAGGCCTCTGGGGGCCTAGCCGCTAGTATATGATATAATAACAAAAAAAATCGCGAGCTTACGGGGAGTTTAAACATTGTTGTTATGCCGGACGAGTGACATTATTAGGAGTAGGGGGGATGTATTGGCCCTTAAACAGGCGCAACTCATTATCATGCACAGTTATGACTTCTATTTGGGTTTCCAGGCAAAGGTCGTGATATCAAAGGGTTGGTTGTCTGTTAGGAGTTATTTGACCTTATACCCCGGGTGTTTGGACAGAAAAGGAGATTGATACCTTTAGTTTTTAAACCAGCCAATTCAAGAATAGATACAGAATATATGTGGATATAATGACAGGGTAAAAAATATCATTATTTAGCTTGCTAGCATGAACATCACTTATTGGTCAGTTCGTTCATTCAGTAAGAGGGGAGGAAATGGAGTAAAGGGTTTGGTTATTTTAGTAAGCTACAAGTTTCACCTTATTAGAGCACATAATTATCTGGTGTACGATTCAAATATTAATAAAGCCAATAGAATTCAAGCTTTTTAAAATTTCAACAACTTACGGACATTATTGTCCTTGTGTTATCGCATAAATGTAGCAATGTCCTTAAAATATGTCCTTCTCCCCCTCCACCATCCCTCTGAAGTGAACATGCATGTGTTGGGGCGGGTTTCTAGAAACCCATATCTACATTAGTGTTACAGAACACTTTTATATGTGCTATAGGTTTTATTATACTGTTATATTAGGGTTATTTAGAGGCTTTAGAAACGGGCTAGCGTGCGTGTCAGTCTGCTTGGCCGGCAAATTTTTGGACAGTCGCCAAATTTCTGAAGTCAGAATGAAATAGAGAGACATGGAAGGAGAAAAAGATATTGAAAAATAATGTTTATAAATTGAATTAGTTAAGATTTAAATATACTAATAAATTAATAGTCAACTTCAATCCCGGGGGGGGGGGGGGGGGGGGGGGGGGGGGGGGGGGGGGGGGGGGGGGGGGGGGGGGGGGGGGGGGGGGG
>LS055774.1:0-14078 GCA_900241095.1 Acartia tonsa | reverse complement strand
AGCTGAAATTTTGTACATGTATTTCTAGGCTCCTAAAGTAACTTTTTAGGTTAGCAGAAGACTAAAATTCGAAAAAGTGTATTTTGATTAAACGGTCTAATGTTGATTTTTTTTTATGATAACAAAAAAAGCAATTCTATTAATGCTTTTGTATATATAATTCTTATTTGAAAGTAATGGGATGTCCTTTTTTATCAAGGGATCTTGCTAAATGCTGAACCGATATGGTTCTCCTATATCTTATAATAGAAAGTTTATAACTATTTTTTGGGGAGGGTTCCACCATACTCTCAAAAGAAATCGCACCTTGAAAAAAAGACTCCCCAAAATGTCTTTTCTTACTTTTTCTGTTTTAACAAAAGTTGAAAATTGGGAGGGAAGAACTGTGCAAATTAATGAAATAGTTTATATTCAAATGATTATTTATCATAAATTTTTCTTATGTATATAACCAGAAAATACATTGAGAATTTAAAAAAAATGGCAAATCCGAATTTTTAGAATAGCAGCTTTGGTATTCATTTCAGATGATTTTACTATAAATATAAAATAAAGATGCATAATTTGGTTACTAGTTTCCACTATTATTTTTTTATTAATCAGCACCAATGAAGCACAAGATCTCAATCTGCTATGACTACAAAAAATGTTCCATAGTTTAATGTATAAGTGTCATCATGGGCATCCACTTTGATAACATTTGGCTCATCATCACCACCAGTAGGAGTATCTTAAAGGCCATATCATCCTTAAAATTAAGATTTTTAAATTGATTTTTATAACACATCAAAAAAAATTTGTATACTTTTGAGGGTAATTTTTTTTATTTTTAACATGTATTTAGCTCCATCCATATTACTGGAGGTCAGCAGCGGTCATCTAAATTGATAGGGATCGAATTTATTTTTTTCTAATATTTATTTTTTTGTAAATTCATTAATTTCTACCTTATTTTATATTTCACAATAATTAATGCATGAATCCCCTAAAAAGTTGTTAATTTATCAGAATCAATCTTTAAAAGCGGAGAAAAGTGCAAAAAATCATTTTCCCATCAATTTTTATTTTGATTTGCACATCTTTTTGGTTCACCAGTATTTTTTGCAAATACTGTTTTTGAGATCTTGTGCTTCATAGGTGCTGATTAATAATAAGATTAGTAACCTAAATATGCATCTACATTTTATGTTCATAGTAAAACTTCAATTTGCCTTTTTTATGATTCTCAGTGTATATAGTATTTATATTTAGAAAATGATCTTGCTAAGTCTACTTTTTTCTGCTACTGGTGCAGAAAAAATGTTAAGAACATTCAATTTTGTGGACAATGAGGTTTGTTGAGATTGTTTTTCTTAGCAAAGTTACTCTATAATTCAAAATGTCCATCCATCTGTCATTTAGAAACTGATAATACATAAGTGTAAGACATCCATGGCGGTTTTACTTCTTTTGCAGCTTTTCAGCTGTTTATGGAGTTTTTTGTATTTTTTAACTAATCTTAGCTGTTTTTTATCTGATCTTAAACATGTATATGCTATTAATATGAAAAATCAATTTCTAGTTGTTCTACTAATTAGTTATATATTACTATTATTATTACCTCATAAGGGCGGGTATCTCCTTCAATTTTTAAGTGATCATCTAGAGAATCCAGAGCATCATCCACGTGCAATGGGATGCGATACTCTAACACCCAAGGTTAAGTAACACCCACCAGACAACCAACCTTTTGATTTCATGACCATTGTCTGAGAAGTCCGAGTGTGCATGGTATTGAGTTGCGCCTGTTTATTGGCCAAAGCATTCCCCCTACACTTACTATTTAAGTCGTGCACCAGACATAGAAGCAGTAGGAACCATTTTCAACGTTTTTAGTTTTTAAGCGGTATCAGCCTGATATTCAGAATATCACCTTTCCACAACAAGCGGTTGCACTATGAGTTGAGCCACGGTCGCGGGTTTATGAAATTATTTTCTTTTTATGTTACTTTGTTTTATATTTTTGTGCTTGGCTACTTATGGTTGTTGTCATTCTTTTGTCTGTTAATTGAATAACAAAAATCACTTAAAAAACAGATATATATAATTTTCAAGAAATCCTTTACAGCTTTGTTCCAATACAGGTTCTAAGCTACTTTTATAGAGAAAGGTAAGGGTAGGCAAAGGGTAATTGATAAAAATACATAAAAATAATCAAAGTCTATTCTTTAAAAAAAATTGTTTGTTAGCTTGTAAATATTGACATGATACTTTCTCCAAACTAGTAACTGCGTTCTAGCCTATAGGGTACTTGCAATGTAGTAGAGCTCAATCGGTTCAGCGGTTACTAAGATCTTAAGCTTCAGATAGACAGATTATAGATAAGAAATATTTCAATTTTGTCCATTTTTCTTAGATGGATGTTAGATTTGGTCCTGACAATGGTATTATGACATACAACACAGGAAAACCCATGTTTGACGAGGTAATTGATTTATTATTACTTGGATAAGAACAGATTGTTTTATACTCTAAGTAAACTTGTAGCTGGCTAAAATAAAAATCCCCCCCCCATCTATCCCCTTCACCTCCTGTGATGTCCATGTTAACAACCTGAACTGACAATAATTTTGCCGCTTTTTTTAGTTTTTACAAATTCTGCAAATAAAAAGTTAAAATCTTTTCAATAATGCATATTTTCAAATTTTCTATAATTTATTAATCGTTAAGCTATATTTCTTTTATAAAAGAACTTCAATCTTAATTTGATGAATTTCTTTTAATTTTTCAAGAATATGAAACTTATTTTAGGTATCAGCTTGTGTAAGAGTCTTTCCTCTGTTTGATAGGAATACAAATTTAATCAATAACCTAAATAGTTTAATATTTTCCCCCAATGCCGTATTAAGGTTTGTTTGTCCTATCGTTTAAGATCTTTGTTTTATTGATGTTTTCACCCTTGTTCATTTCCTCAAGAGATAAAGCCCCTAGAGGCTTAGGATGATGATTCATTAATGCAACGTCAGTACAATACAACTTAGAGGAAATAATTCTTTGTTTTGGGTGGATGCAGGGGCTGCTATTCAGCCAAGTAATTTCCTTTGAAATTGCTGAAAATTAAATATTTTGTTAGCGCAGAGTTGATTTTTTATGTAACTGAAGGAAAGTGGATAAGAAAAGGTAGAATTAGGGGAAGGGGGGATGTTGGCACTTAGTATTGTTTGTCTGGATCACATTCCCGTTTCTCTGGGTAGATGGAATTTGATATAGATTTAAAACATAAAACTGAAATTAAATCTACTGCCTCTATGGAGTTTAAAAGTTTGTAATAAGATTTGGAGGGCAAATACCATTGCTGGAATTTTACAAAGTGGATGAAACTGTGGATCCAGCTATTTCTCTGCTTCTAAAGTAAGCAAAATTATGAAAGTATTAATACTTACAAAAAATCAATTTGTAAAAATATAAATATGCCATTAAACAGTATATTCAGTATTTAGGCAATTTTGCAAACACACCCACATACAATTTTGTTTAGACTAATTATTTATATTCTGACACTCAATAGTAAATTTTCATTCATATATATTAGGGTGTTTCGATTTTGGAAGTTCACTTTAGTACACATTGGCAAGGGTTACTGAGCCAATATAAAAACCTGTGAAACTTGAAAGGGGTTTTGTAATCCAAATTTGATCAGTTGGTTCATTAGGAGGAGTGTCCAAACACAACGAACACTAATTGTAATCTAAAGAATGGATAATTTTGTGTTTAATCATTGGGGATGTACTTCATTAATTGGGTATAGTTCCTTTCGTGGCAATGCACCTTAAGGGGCAATTCTTCATATTATTCACAGAAACTTTTCTCCTATTCCTAGCCCCTGCAGGGGGCTCTAACCCTGTGGGGCCAATTGCCTAACCCTATGGGGCAATCACCTAACCCAATATAACCTAACCTAACCTAAAATTACCTATAAAAGGAGCATTTTATAAATATGACGAATCGCCCCTTAAGGTGCGTTGCCATGAAAGGGACTATTCCCCATTAATGTATTGTCTATTGTCTTATCCCTTTAGATCCCTGGTTAATTGTAACTTATTTTTTAGGCCAGGTTTGTGAATATAAATATAAATTTTTATACTACATAAGTATTAGTAAGTAATTTTGTTATTAGTCACAAAGCTACTCTATAATTCACTTTGTATGTCCTCCTGTCAGACACAAAGTCCATCAGTAAGTACTATGTGATAGGGTTGGGCCGGATATCCGGCCATCTTCAAAAACAGTAAAAGTGTCGAACTATGACGTCAGAAAAAATTAACAATTATCCAATGAGAGGCCGCTATATATTTTACCACAGTGAATACTGGCTTCTTATTGGTTAATTGTAAATTTTTTCCGACGTCATAGTTCAACACTTTTACTGTTTTCGCCATCTTCAATATCCGGCCGGATACTGGATATTGAAACTATCCGAACACAGGGTATATGGCTGATTTATAATGCAGGATGTCAGGTTATCTGGCTTGATATCCGGTAATTTGATAGATATCAAATTTTGGCATGATATCCGGTGCAACCACACTATATGATAAATATGATTTTTTTCAGCTGTTATTCCTGATATACTGTTGATTTTTTTGTAAAGATTCCCTATACCATTGAGTAATTAACTGTGTCTGTCGGTCTTTTAGTTACAAATATGATATAAATGTTATTTATAAAAAATTTGTGGGAAAGGTTTTGTGATTCTTAGTTACTACAAATATTCTTTGAATCTCTTTGTCCGTGTTTACATCCAGGGACATCCAAGAGAGGGGGTGGATAACTTTAATTAACCCACTTTCTTGCCTATATGATGAAGAGAATACCCCCACCTCCAAAATAAAAAGGCTTGGACGTTCTTGTTCCCATCCATGTTTTTTTTTGCAAGGCTTTTCTACTTTGGGCTGTTTTAATCCTTGTTTCTTTTAATAAATAGAATACTATTTTTATATTATAGACTAAAAAATCATGTAATGTATATTATTATAGTCAGTTTTCTATGAGAAATAAACTAAAAATCATTAGCCCGCGAGGGACTGAAGGCCCATTCTAACAAAATTGGTTTTAATCTCAAATTTTTTCATTTCAAAATCTGCAGAAACCTGTCTCTAATACAATACAAAAAATATTACTATTCTCTAGGGAGTTAAAAAAGGTAATACTATTTTGATATAAAATCTTGCTATACATGACATGATGTAAAATAAATATAGAATTATTCAGACCCAATATTTTACATTGTTGATTAAATAATATTTTATAATAGAGTTGAGCTGGATACTTATTTGGTTGGATATCAGATACTGGATATTCGGCTGATTTCTAATGCCAGATACCTGGCATCCGGCCGTATATCTGGCGGATGATTGATATCCGGCAAATTACCTGATAACCGGCATCAGAATTAAGCCGGATTTCCAGTATACAAATAGTTTCAATATCCAGTTTCCAGATATCTGGCCAACGTTAGATATCCAGCCCAACCCTAATTTTATAAGATTAAAAATCAAGGAAGTATTGTTTTGGATGGTTTGCAATCGTTCACATCAAATCCAAAATCGCTCTACAACAGAAAATGGAGTCATATTTGTGTTTCAACATCATTTTCAAAAAATAAATGGGATGCTTTCCTGAATGGCAAAAATGTGGAAGATTTCTGGAAAAGGAAAATTCTCAAGTAAGAACAATTGTGAATTGTGTGTGTGTCTAATTGTGCTTATTTAGGAAGCATAGTGGCTGATGGTATACACTCATTCACCACTCCCTCTGATTGGAGATGGATCAGGAAATGGAATCATTTATGTATTGCAATTTCTTTTACAAGAAATAAACTTGACATATTTGTTGGTGGACAAAATATTGAAGGCATTAGTTCAAGGAAAATCCTAAGGTTGTTTTTTTTTAATAGTAAAACACAACATGTTTTTGTACTGATGTATCTTAGCATGACTATTTTATTTGATTTGTTATCTAATTTTCATGCACACTTGCTTAAAATTACTGTTGTCTCAAAGACAATTTAATTTTTAAAAGAACAAGGATGACATTATTCATAAAAGCGATGCTCTGAAACGGTAGAACAAATGGATTTTAACACTTGTAGAGTGTCAGAACTGAAAAATCAGAATATAAATTTATAAAAATCGAAACAAAATTGTTGATAAATTCGTTGAAAACTGCTTTAATACAGGATACTGTTTAAGGACATACTTACATTTTTAGGACTTCATTAAAGAGATGCTTAGCATATAACACTTTTCTTTGTTGTCCTAGGAATCAGTATACCAAAAATCAGATCAATTGGATAATTATAACAAATAAAAACCTGTAGTTAAAAAACTTTAAAATTCAACATGTTTAAACTGGACATACGGAAATTCTGGTTTATAGAGTATATAGAGTTGCTATGCTTTCTAAATCTAACCTATCTACAACAGGAATCACCATGCAAAGTATGAAATCAATCGGAAAATTTTAAAATGACTAGACAGGCGTCCGGACGTCCAAACAGACATACGGACCAACCCTAATTATAAAAAAGCTTCGCTTTTTAAAAGAAGATGAATAGAGTGATTTCTCTTGTGAGGGCTATGTAAAGGAAAACCATACTGGTTCAACGGTTAACAAGATCCTTTGCCACATATTTGTAAAAAGATGTTAAACTAGAATTTAAATACCCAATAAACATACTGTATTAAATCTAGTTAATTGTGAATAGATATTCAAATATTCAAATAGAAGGAATAGTAGCTTAATCATACAAAACTTAATCCTAAGTAAAATTGTGAGCAAGCTTCTAGTCAAATGCGCTTGTTAAGTCTAAATGTTCTTAATGTTGAATAAATGCATAAATGTTTAATAATATTGCATGTATTTTTGTCATTTTTGGATGTATGTATGACATAATATCATCAGGGGCAATACAGTTTTTTTTTAAATATACCATTCCACTTTAATACTCTTTTAACATCGAAATAATTGAAGTCATACAAGCTATTTTTAGATTATGTTAATAGTAAAAATGCATAAAATGTTATGCTTAATTGAAAAAATAATATTAAATTGAAAAAAAAACTAGTATGTACCATTACTATTATGTCAATCTAAATAAGGAAATCAATGTTTATGAATAATCTGGTATGTAAACTTTAATGTACAAATATCATGTTGTAAATTTGCTGGATGTGTATTGTGTAAGTAATTAGCCCCATTGCACATGTTGTATTATTTGAGTATAATTTTTAATTTTCATTCATACATGTTTGCTTAAAATGCGGCAAAATAATGTAATGTATTTTTGTATTATTGCACGCATGTGAATGGGTTTTCAAATTATTCTGTCAATTGTGAGCACATTGAAACATTTTTATTTCTACCTTCTTCATCCATGAAGGGGTGAGAAAAGTTTCAAGTTTTGAAATACCCATATCAGTATTATGAAAATACTTTTCTGCTCTTTTTGGTGAAAAGGCCTTTAGAAGAGGATCAGGATCTTTAGTTTGTTTCTATATATCTTGTTCCTAGCCTAATGACTAAAAATTAGGGTTTATTGAGAATATTCCAATTTGCAGAGGTTTTTTGAGATTTTCTCCGGCTAGGAACAAGATATTGTAAAATGAACAAAAGTTCCTGATTCTATTCCTCAAGGCCTTTTCAGGAAGAACCATGAAGCCTTACTTCTGATTCAATAAATTTTTTACTCACATTCACAAATAGCTATACAATTGTTTGTGTGGTCACCAACGGTTTTTAGATAAATTTTAAATCATAATAAAGGTGTATTATCTAAAATCCAAAGTAGCTTGTTGTCTGTCCGTCCATCCATCTGTCTGTCTGTCTGTCGGTCTGAAGCTTATGTAAATAAAGTGCAAGTTCCCGCTTATGACTCAGATAAAAATGTCCAAAATTTTCCACCCTAATTGTCAATATCAGTTAAAATTTTAAAGTGGTTAAATTTAGTTTGATCTTTAAATTATATATTGCAAATTTTTACTTTTTGTATCCAGTCTCTAAACATTTTAAACTATTTTAATGTTTTAACATGTTTATATCACATAGATATATTTTAAGGGACGTAAATGGAAGACTGACAAACAGCACAAATTCCATGATGATCAAGTTTGGCCATTACTACTTTGATAATAAACCATTGATTGGTTTATTATCTGATATTGATGTTTGGGACAGATATCTAAGGTAAATATGGTCCTAGGACAAACGCAGTTAAATGCCCAACCCAGGCGGGCTGCGGGGGACTTATATGTACATTTATATCTTAACCTAACCTAACCTGTATAGAAATAGTTACTAAAATTAGTATTTTAACACTCCTGCGTTTGTCCACTCTGACGTTTGGGACTCCTGCGTTTGTCCAGGGACCGTTAATATGAATTTATATTTTTGTAATTTTAGTAATAATTAAAATAAACTGCTATCATTATTTGATTCAGCATTGAAGAATTGACAAAGTTTTCTTCCTGTACATCCCACACAAGAGACCCTGGAAATATTATAAATTCAACCACAACTTGGAATATAACAGGTGGTGTTTATATACATTAGAAATGTTGATATTTCCTCAACTTTCATACTAATTTTTTATTGATTGGCATTTTTAAAAATAATAAATAATTATTGATGTTTTCCTTTTGACTTTCTAAATATGAAAATTTCATGACCTGCTAAAACAATTTGTCTTTACAAAAAAGAAATATTTTTTTTATAATGTAATCATATTCCTTATTGAAGTGGTTCATTGAAAAATTTCATCTATCCTCTAGATTAATTATGTTTTGATTTTTTATTTTAAATAATTACAAGGAATAAAAATTAGTTTTAAAATTCTGATCAAACATTGAATTTAAACACTTTTTAAACATTATTTCTAGGGACATTAATCAAGGAGACCACACATGATTGGGAAAAAATGGCCTGCCCTAGAAATTTTTCTATTGTAAACTTTCCTGTGCTGTATGATACATTTGATAAAGCAGAAGAAGCATGCAATAAGATTACTATTGGTAGTATGACTGGTCTCTTTCAGGTATATTTTATCTTTTCCTGTAATGCTTCAAAACCTATTAATATCTTGTGGATTATAACAGGTTCTCAGCCATACTGAAAAATTATGTCTAGCAACATATTATATCAGAATTAGGAACTTTTGTTCGTTTCAAAATATCTTGTTCCTTGCCTTAGAAATGACTAAAAAACACACCATTCTTTAAGGTTTAATGAGAATTGTCCAATTAGTAAATGTTTTTTAAGATTTTCTCAAGCTAGAGACAAGATATTTTTAAATAGGCAAAAGAACCTGATTATACTCCTCAAGGCTTTTTCAGGGAGCACCATGAAGCTATAAGTTCTTATTAAATAAATTTTTGGCTACTATTCAAAAATAGCTATACAATTGTATGTGTGGTCACAAATAGATATTAGGCTTGAGATAAATTTTCCATCATCCAGAGGTGTATTATATGTTATTAGAAATCAAGTGCAGGTTCCCCTTAGGTCTAAGATAAAAATGTCCAAAATTGAGCACCCTACAATAAAATTTAACACAAACATGTAAGAATGCATTTGTAAACAATTTTACAAAAAATAATAGATGGAACGTAAGAAAGAAAAAATGTCTATTTAGAACTGTATGGAAATAATTTTTTTCTGTAATATGACATAAATTAGATTTATAGTATATATATTAACCATATAAAATTTTATACTTATAGACTTTTGAAGATTATGAGTTTTATCACACAAGTAGTATTCTAAAGCCAGCAGTAAAAGAACATTGTTGGCAGGTAACATTTTCAACCTTTCATTCCTTTATCCTTTTTTTTATTATTGTATAACTTTATCTCTATAGGGTAGTCGCTTGCTACATTGGATGCCCTACACAGCTTACAAAACTGAGGGCAAATATGAACGTGAAGATTTTGTCCACGTCTACACTAATACAACACTGGCTATTAACCTCTGGAGACCAAGCCAACCTAATGACAAAGTTAAAGAAAAAACATGTATTAAATCATATTTTGGTAATAGTTTAAAAATACTTTAAAAATATTATTATTGTTTTTTTATAATTGAAAAACACTTAATATAATATGTTAAATTAAAGATCAAATTAAAAAACTTTTTCTTACATAGAAATTTTGTCTAGGTTTAGAGGCTGGTACTAGTTGGTAAGATTTTACACAATATTTTTTTTGATAAAACATAATAATTATCCATAGGTTTGTATACAGTTTTTACAAGTATAAAGACTTATATGCTTACTTTCATCACTAACACTTAATCTAGTAGGATTAATGCAGTTATTATAGTTCTCACTATAAGTTTTTCTGTACTAATCATTAAACATTACAAGTTGAAAATATAATTAAATCAATTTTTAAACAAAGTTTGAAAATATTTTCAAAAAATAAGTAATTCTGAATGGAAATAGTCAAGGACATACAAGTTTTTCTTTTAGTGTGGTAAAAATCCTCAATAAAATTGCTCATGTAAACACCACAAATTACAACCCCCAACCTTCAAACAAAAAATTTTCCTAAATGTAGGTATGATATGCCTTGCATAAATGAAGATTGGGAATGGGCTGCATGTGCTGCTGCAAATGTACCTAGGTATCATTCACATCTAGAGTTTAAACTAGTTTACTTATCAGTTCTTAGTTAATTGTTTAAAACTTTTAAGTTTAAAATATATTGACTTTGATTTAAGTTGTGAGTAAGATCTTTTGATGCAAACTTTACTTATTTTTAATTTCTTTTGAAATCAAGGACTAGTATGTACTCTTTTTCTTAGGCCAGAATAAGGTATATTAGCAAGTTTTTTTCCAAATTTTAGCAAGAGTAAAGGAATGTGTTGTTTTAGAAAAATAATTAATGCTTGATTTAAGAAAAAAGAAGTGTTTAAGTGTTTATTAGAACTCATTTAAAGATGGAATCATAAACAGGCAAATGAGCAACTATGTCCTGTTTACTTTAAAAGGCCTCTGTTCAAGATCAGAGTTTGATAAAGAATTTGAGGTAAAATTTTAAGTAATTTTACTCTATGTTGACATTCTTTTACAATATCTAACTTTACTTTTATTTACAAAACAAAGCATAACTAATGATTTCAAATGTAAATCCTATTTTTTAAGATCCATAATGATGAGATGGGATATATTACCTTTATTGGTGTCAAAGGAACTATCATAAGATATGACCCTGAGGTAGTTATAGTTGATCATTTATATAGGGAATGCACATTTATGTAATAGGTTTGGTTTTGTCATTTTTAGTTTTGAAATATTTGTGCATTATACAAGTACTAACCTAAACCTAAAAATGACACCCAAATTAAACTATATTAAGTAAATCTTAAATTTGATAGATTGATCATAAATTTCTATGTCTTTCACAAAATAGGTTCAAATTAAAATTACATTTTTTGCAACTTACTTTATTCATTGTAAGGCTGAAATCTGGCATATGGAGATTGCATACAATAAGAACATTAGGGCTGAATCCAACTCTTCTTTGGCTAGTATGGTACTGGGTACTAATATGTGGAAAATCAGGTAATACACTTAGTTATAAGGATACTTTTAGAATTTAAGTTGAGTCATTGAAAAGAAATAAAGTTGCGGGTTACATCATATTTTTACAGTAGCTTTTGAAAGGTTATATTAGGTTAGGTTAGGTTATGTAAATGTAAATGATTTTGCCGCAGGGTTAGTAAATATGCCTAGCTGGGCTAGAGCCCCCAATGCTGGGGCTAAAAGTAGGAGAAAAACTATGGTGAAATTACAAAGATATCCGCATCTACATTTTCTCTCCATGATCCTTTTCAAGTAAAAATCTCATACAAATTATCTTTCAGCAATGACAGAAAATGTAGCAAGGTTACAGAAACCAAATTGTTGACATTATCATCCTGTACAGATAATCAGTTTACATGTCAGAATGGATTATGCATACCATTAGGAATTCAACAAATCTTTACACAAATTATTGACATTTGACTGCTTCTTTTAGATATTGTTTCTGCTATAATTTAACTAGCGGCTTTGACCCTAGCCTCTAGGGGCTTTGCCTTAAGTGGCTTGATCAAAACAATTTTTTGTATTTTAGATTTAAAAGAAAATTTTTTACAAAAATTTAAGGGGGGGGATAAATTTTTTTTGGGGGGGAGGGGATAGTCGACCCCACTATTTTAATTTTAGTTTTAAAAAGAATTTTTTTTTTTGGGGGGGTCGGGGGTGTCCCCCCCCCAAGAAAACAGAAACCTTCCTGATCAGTTCAGTGGTTAGCAAGATCCTTGCTACAAACAGACAGACAGACATCATTCTACTTTGTGTTATAGATTAAAATAGCCTTTTTATTAAGTTTTTGTTGGAGCTAGATATATAATTTTGCATTTAAAACACTTTTGTCTTCTCAATTTAAAATGAAATCTTGCACTTGAAAAGAATGATAATAGTTTAAAATCAACTCACAATCCAATGGAGAATTACAAGAAAAATTATTAGAAAAGAAAATTTTCATAAATGATAACTTTTTTATTATTCACTAGCACAATTTTTTTTATTTAAGACATGACAAAAAATATTGATGAAATGGATATTAAAGTGTCCAAAATTTTAAACAATAAACAAATGTTAAGCATTCACAATTATTTTTTTTTTAAATCCCATTGTTAAACAAATTTATATTATTTGAATGTGAAATAATTTGTTGAAAAATATGTAGAGTTAAGATGCAACAGTAGACCAGATTGCTCAGACAGAAGTGATGAAATAGGATGTAACAGACTGAGTCTAGACTCTGCTTATCAGAAATACATTGCTCCACCTGTTCTCTTTAAGGCTTACATTCTTTTCATACAGAAAATTAATAAGAAGTTCTTGATTTCAATAATATTTAGGTTGTAAAAATGTTCTTTTTTATTTTTATTAGAATGAGTCTAAACTAATCATCAAAGTATCTGCTGATCTGGTCAATATCATGGAAATCAATGAAATATCCTCAATATTTCATGTTCAGTTTTTCTTACATTTTACTTGGTATGATGCAAGGTAAGATGTCATTTCATTGACCATCAATTATTCCCAGATGACAAAAACCTGTATTTAAAATGATTTAGGCTAAGCTTCTATGATTTGAGAAATGATACTGGTTTAAACAGTTTATCACCTGATGAAAAACAGGAAAGATTTTTGTTTGTAATGAATAAGCTTCAATATGGTGTAAGCACCAAAGATGTAAAGATTTTTTGGGAATAGTCCCTTTCGTAACATCGCCCCATAAGGGGCAATTCGTCGTATTTTTAAAATGACTTTCTATAGGTTATTTTAGGTTAGGTTAGGTTATATTGGGTTAGGTGATTGCTGCACAGGGTTAGATGTGCTAGAAATAGAAGAAAAGCTACTGTGAAAAATACAAAGAATCGCCCCATAAGGTCCGATGTTACAAAAGGGACTATACCTGATTTTTTTTAACAACATTATTTATAAAATAAAGATCTTAACCAATAGTCTATTTGGATTCCAAGCCTTGTATTAGATAACACAGAGGAAAAGCCTAACACAGTTGCAGATGATAATTCCAGTGGTACTATAAAGGTACTATTTATAAATACAATTATATCATGTAAAGTGTTCAATTAATAAAAGTTTATAATAAGTTTATGAAGTATGATATTATAATTTATCTAATTAAATTTAGAGGGTTGGCGATCATACAATTTCACCTCAAAGTGAAACTGCTACAAGACAAATCTATAAAGGCAGTGAAAATCCAATAACATTGTCAAGATTTTACAACACAAGGTATTTTTTTGTAAAGAAATTTTTTTAGTAATTTAAGATTATTGCCAATTCTTAACTATAGTTAAAACAAACCAAGTTGACTGGAAATAAAAATTGGAGTTTGCTAATTATTTCTAGATCCTATAAAAAATTATTTATGATTCATGTACTTCTACAGGTTTCTCTGTACTTATCGCTTACAATGGTATCCATTTGACCTTCAGAATTGCCAGCTTATCTTTAGAATGCAAGG
>LS055773.1:0-14079 GCA_900241095.1 Acartia tonsa | reverse complement strand
TCCGTCTGAGACAGAAAGGGGGAAACGTGATTTTCTCGGCTCCTATAAAAGATAGAAGGCTGAAATTTTTAGGGATTAAATAAGCTCACAATCTACATATCTCCACAAAGTTTCATTAAGATTTGCTTATTGGTTGAGGTGCTAGATCGATTCCTAGATTTTCTCGTTATTAATCTTACAAAGTTTTGTGATTTTTTTAGTTTAATGTTTTTTTTTATGAAACTGCTCTATAGTTCATATTTTCCGGATATTCATCCATAATTTTTGAGCTTCCCTATTTATGGACGTTGTCATCCTTGTTTATACTTAACATTTTATAGAAGTTATTAAAGGTTATTATTTAGAAGTAACTCAATACAATCAACTGGAATGAGAACGCCAGCCTTCCCATCCCCTCCAAAACCCAATAAAGGTAAGCTTATTTTGTTAGTTAAAAGAAAACGAAGTTGCGGGTTTCGTCACATTTCCACAGTAGCTTTTGAAAGTGTATTTTAGGTTAGGTTAGGTAAGTGTAAATAATTGCCCCATAGGGTAAGAATATAAGCCCTGCAGGGTTAGAGCCCCCCGCAGGGGCTAGAAATAGGAAGAAAAGCTACTGTGAAAAATTCGACGAAATTCGAAACTTAGTTTTCTTTCCATGATCCAAAAAAATTTCTATAATTAGGATCAGCTTAGATTAGCTCATTCGTTAATTTAGACATGCTAGATTTGTCCTATTGATTTCAAATTATTTTTACTACATCTATGAACTATTAAGGAAGCGTAGCTACTCTATAATCTTTACCAGTAAGTCTGTACGTCCATATAGGCACAATCACCTTTAACCTTATTCTTTTGCTCCTGAGTTATATAAAAAAAATACTAAATTTAGATTAGATCCTGCCTCTAGCAACATATTCTTATGTTTATTATTTAGTATCAATGATTTATATAACTTATGCTTTATGTAAATAGTTATAATCTGTCATCACTGTATTTTAATATGTTGACTGAAATAAATAGTTGATGTTGATGTTGATCATTAGAGATGTACATAAATTTATCGGCCATTGTCTTATCCCTTTAGATTCCTGTTAATATATATATTTAAGATTAGTAAATAATAATTATATTAACTAATCCAGGAATTTAAAGGGATAAGACAAAGGACTATAAATTGATGTTGTTGTTGTTGATGTACAAATTGATAAATTGATGTACATCCCCATTGATGATTGACTAAAGTGTTCCATCTATAGATTAACTAACCAATTTAAAATTAAATTAAAGTTTATAAGCCAACAAATAATAACACAGTAATAGTGTCTGACTGATTATGACGTAACGAAAAAAAATTAGCCAATGAGAGGCCGTTATTGACCAATGGTAAAATTTATAGTGGCCTCTCATTGGCTAATTTTTTTTGTTACATCATAATCCGTCAGACACTATTACTGTGTTCGAATATTTTTAATGAATTAAGTATAAGTATGTAAGAAGCCCAAGAAATTTGCTTTAGAATTTCAGATATAAAAATATACATTCTTTCTTATTTTTAGATTTAGAGTCAATTTGCTGGATATGAAGTATTTTAAATCAAATTTCAAAGAACAAATAGGTGAATGAAGAATAATTTGATATAATAAAGTAATAGTAACAAGCCCTTTTCACTCCACAGAGGGTCCATAGGCCACTGACAATTTGTCAGTGTTTCTGTAACAATGTGGCTTATTATAGATATGGGATAGGGTTGTCAGCCCTAAGCCCTATGATTGCTGTGTAAAGCGTCCATTTGCCCATCAGACAACCCACCCTTTGAGTGCAAACCTTTGTCTGACAAGTCCTAACTGTGTATGGTAGTGAGTTGCGCCTGTTTTCCCCCTACTCTAACTATCTATGTTGCACACCTGACATATCAGCAGTAGGAACCATCTTTAACCATTTTTATAACGCAGTGTTGGACCGAGATTCACCTTCCTGATGACAAGTGGATGCAATAGGTGTTATAATATAATAAAGTATTTGATTAAATAAAATAATATTTGTTAAACTAAATCAATATTTTAGATGAGTACATAGGCACACTTTGTATTGATGAATATATATCAATAGCTATGGTATATTTATTCATTAAGAAACAAAATTTAATTGCATTAAATATTATAAATCAAGCAGATGAAGTGACTTCAAAGAATGGACCACAATCATTGCATACAATTTTAATATTAAAACAATAAAACTATTTTTAAGATAATAAAAGTAACTACTCATTGTTAAAAGGATTTTTTTGATCCGGATCCCGAAGAAACAACAACTTCTGTAATTTTAAACAGTAGGCTGATAGAAGGGTGCAGAAAGGTAAACAAAAACTAGAATAATCAATAGATTTTGAAATAATGCTTCTATGGAAGAATCATAAATTATCATGAAAGTGATTAATCAATTTATTCCTTCAGCTGTTCATGTTCCTTAGTCATCAAAGGTGGCCTTTGTTTAGATTTTATACAACACAGCATATTGCAACAATAAATTTCTAGATCTCTTCATAATAACTAACAGATAAAATAAAGCTTGATTTTAAAAAAATAGTATAGAATCTCTATTGCATTCATGAAAATACTCATAGTTTGTGAAAATTCTGTGCTTTTTTTTCGCCATAGTTTTTATTTCTAATACAATATTATCACAATTGTATGAATTTTTATTTCAAGGAATATAAATGGGTTCAATTTCTGTTACCTGCCATACTTTCTCCAAGCTTTAAGAGAATCATAATTTTAGATATTGATCTCCGATTGAGGTAAGTTTATTGTTTAAAATGAACAGCTGGAAGTCAGTATTTCTAGTTGGAAAACTACTCTATTCACTTTGTCTGTCTGGCATTCTGTAAATCTTTCTGATTTACTTGGCTTGTAGATTTATAAGGCTGACATTTTTGGACAAATTTAAGTTAATTAATTAATGGTGTTTAAGATAGTTTACTCACTGATCAGATGGAAAGAAAAACATGAGGTACCTGATTTTCAAAACAAAAATTAAGATTTATCTGGCATATCAATATAATGTAATTTTATCCATCCCCTCTAGCTGCATGAAAATAATTTAATAAATGTTTGGTAAATTCATTACAGGGCCTGTGATTTAATCTAACCTTACCCGACCTAAAGTAATCCTTATAATAAAGTAACAGGATGTCGCTTAGTCTGTTTGTCTATCTGTTTGTGTGTACCAAAGGATCTCGCTAACTGCTGAACCAATCGGGTTCTCCATAACAGGGTAGCTTCTCATAGGTCCTGAGAAGGTTTATAACTACAGGGTACCATCACCCTCCCGAGAGAAATCACCAAAAAATTAAAACATTTTTTGCCGAGAGACTTTAAAAAACATTAAGAAGTATCTTAGACTTGATTGCAAAATAGGTAGGTGTCATAGAGACTTCAACAAAAAAAAACATTTAAAGTGCCACTAGAGGCCTCTAGGGGCGTAACCGCTAGTAAAAAAAAAAGAGGCTCCTTTTACTTTACAATTGTTCAAAAATATGAAGGGGTTTCCATGCTTATTAGTTAACTATGTGAAAGTATCATCTTTTATCTTAAGAAATAAGGGCATATTATTATTTAGATATATTTACTTCCATGCTTGTTTAACTATCAGGTAACATTTATAATAACAAGTTTTAATTTATTGCCCAAAGCTTTCAAAGCTATGTTGGCTAAATTTTGATCTTAATGTAGGAATGAATGTTTTTAGGTTTGGTTGAATCATTGTGCATATGTCCCTAATAGAACTTTCAATATAAGTTTGTTTATTTTAAAACATGAAAAGGTTTTGAAAATGCTTCTTGTAAGGAAAAAAAATAAATTTTATTTTCACTACTTTCTTCAGTTTGACTTCAATTCTATGTAACATGTTCACTTATGTTTTTAAACTATAAAATAGCGCAGTTTAAAGTTTAAATAGTTCAAAAATGTCAGTGATTTAAAAATTTAAATTTTAAACTCAAGTTTGACTAGAAAACAACTTTATAGCATGGACAACAAAATATTTCACCAGTTTTCTTGGGGTCGCCCTTTATGTTGTATATATACTTTACTTTAAGAGTCTAGTTCCAAAAATGATTGAAAATTATGAAGATATTCAAGAATTTCCTTTATGTAGACAATGTCATAGCACACAATACTTTTTTTGTAAAGGTAAGCTGTTCCTTAAATAGAAACTATTTATTTATATATTTGGATTGAGGAGTTATGTGTTCTCTTAATAATAGAGCAAAATCTTCACTGATTGGCATACTTTTAAGGGTCAAACAAACAAAAACATATTGTTATACTTTAAACTGAATTAACATACATATAATTTTAGATTTGAAACAAAATTGTCATGAACCAATAACAAAAAAAAAGTAATACAAAGGTAGAAAGTGTGTTTTTTTAATCTTCATTGCATTTAATTTTGTATTTTAGGCAAAATTATGATAGAGCACACCAACCATGAAACAGACCTGGAAACATTGTTACTGAAAAATTTAGGCTTATATTTGTTTTAACACCCAATTTTTTAAGATGGGTAGAAATAGTAGAAAAAATGTTACGCATACCGTTAGAATTGTCATACACTCTAGTTTTTGGAAACATATGTATCATATTCATGCTATTTGTAGTATAGAAGCTATGTTGGAAAATGTGAAAAAGGTTGAAAAGTTTTAAGTAAGTTAGGACATTTTACCACATAGCTCCTAAACTATATGTAGCACAGGAATATTTATTAAACAAAAGCTGCGAAATTTGAATTTTAGAAATATACACATATACAAACTCTTTAAATTGGTCATGATCCAAAAATCTTCCAAAAATAGGAAAAACATGTTTTTAAGGCATAATTTGTTGAAAATTGCAAAATATTTTTTTCTTATACAAATTGCCCCAACCCAATAAAGAATTTAAGATATAGATTATTCATTTCTGTCAATGGCAAGTGGGTTATATTAAGCAATACGTTTGTCCTATTAAAAAAAACACCCTGTATATAGTCTAAAAACATTCAAAGACCAAAATAAAATAGCCCAAATCTGTGCAGAGATCTAAGTTTCTCCCAAACTGATGAACTAATTGTTGCATTACTGCTTATCAACTTTATTGTCCTTGTTATTAGATTTATTATAATAAATTTAGTTTTAACTGTTATCAATCCTATTTGATTTCCTGTTTTTGCTACAAATATAACTATTGACGTAAATAAGTGGCACTATCACACTCTGGTGAGTAATATCATATCCCCCCCTAGTATCAATTATATTGGAAAGTGTAATGCGGGGGGGGGGGAGTAGGTAGTACAGTGGGTTGATTTTTGACATTCTTATCTGAGACCTAAGCGGGGATCTGCAAATGATTTTTATGAGTATAATACACCTCTGGAAGATTAAAAGTCTTTTATGTATTACCCCACCAAAAGTGTGAGTGTTACTTTGTAATATATTTATTTTATAGTATTATTTTTTGTTGTTGAACCCCAATGTTAGTTCTTTTTTTTTTGGGGGGGGGGAGGGGGTTGGCCCCAATAACCACCTTGGATGTCCTTAACTGCTTTGCTAAAGGATATAGAATATATGGATATATTTACAGGAGAAAATTTGTCTTCATTTTAGGTTGCTAATATGTTCCTCATTATTGGTCAGTTCTTTTATCCAGTAGGAGGGGCGGAGATGGGTTGGATGTGGATTTTTGTTGTTTTAGTCAGCTGTATTATTATATTATTGATTGCAATAGGAAGTGAATCAAAGTTATCAAAGTTTAAGCTGAAATACTTTCATAAAATTTCACTGATTCATTAGTTCATATCAAACTATACAGCAATATATACATTAAAGATAAGTATAATAAAATATTTTAAAAGCAACTTTTCTTATTAATTTCTGATTGAAACTGGGGGGTAGACTTTCATTCCCCATACTAAGGACCCCTAGAGGCCTATAGGGCGTAGCCGATAGTCATGTATAAATGCTTATTTAAGGTTAGGTATTAAGAATTTTTTGCAATTAAGTTGGTGCATATCTATGTATTACAGAGATCTAAAGGGATGGACGATAAATTGATGTACTTCCCCAATTATGCTTCACAAAATTACCCCTTCTGTACCAATAAACCAACGAATCAAAATTCAATAGAAGTCCCCAAAGTTGTTAAGCCAATGAATAAGAATTAGTTAGTCTAAAACTTAGGAGAATAGTGTAATAGCCCAATGTGCCCTCCCTACCTGTATGTATTAACATTATCTTTATATGTTTTGATGGACAGTAATAAATACTGTTTCTCGAAGTCGTACATGGTCAATGGTCATAGGTAATGTTGAAGGGTTGGCGCAAATTTCAGATCCCAGTCTTTGCAATTTGATTTACTTATTCTCTCTATAAGTAAAAGCAAGATAATCTGATTTTCTATGATATGAAGATAAATTTTTTTCTCAAATTGCAAAAACTAATATCTGAAGTTTGTGTCACCATTTTATAAGACTGCATATAACTTTGAGAAACAGCATTTTATTACTGATCGCCATATTTTTACAAAGATGAGTGGAGTGTTATTATTGTTTGGTACATTTCTGTTGTGCAGCTCTGCTTCTGCTATCAAAGTTGGACCATGTTTTGTAAAGATGGAGAATAGGCAATTTTTAATAAAATATTTAAAAAAAAGAAATAATAGAGATAGCTTCTTGTTAAGTTTTATTTTTCAGTGATATTTAAATTTTTAAATGTTTTTTTATTTATATAAATAAATGTATCTGTAATAAAGAGAGAGGTCGGTCTGAAGAGTAGCTCTGCTACCAGCTTATCAAATGTTCCCTGTCAAAAAAACTGACTGCTAAATCCACTATAAATGTGTACACCTGATAAGAACAATGGAAGCCTAACCAGGAATAGAGTCGCTGCAGTTTAGAGGAGTAAAATGTAAATTCCTATCAAGAACACAAGAGAGATTAGTGTGCATTTCAGGCCTGCGTCTCAAGAAGCTTTCCCTTTGTCCTACCTACACCCCCATTCACCTGGATTTGCCAATCATAATACTTCTTTGTGATTATTAAATATTGTAAATATTTGTGGCAGTTAAAAATATACTTTACTGATGTAAACAATTGTATTTCACTCTAGGGTGCATAGCATAACAATAACCTTAGGACACACCATCGCCTCACAAATGTTCCAAGCCCCATGCTACTTATCCCTATTTAAAAGTATGAAATTCCCTGTCTGTCTGAACCAAAGGATCTTGCTAACCCCTGAACCAATATGGCTTTCCTCAACAGTTTAGCTTCCTAGGAAGTTTTTAACTATTTTTTTTAACTCCATTCCAAGAAAAATAAAAAAAAAATAACCTACTCTTCTCGAAAATATTTTTTCTAAATTTAAAAAAACAACTAAAAATTGAAGGTGGGAAGGGTTTAGCAATGATAGATAATAAAGTGTGTACGTGTTTTAAGATTGCATGAAAAGGGAGAAGCTGTTTATAGACATTTTGCAGATTTAGTTATAAACTAAATGTATAGCAGATGTTGAGGACAAAATTTACCTTTGTAAACAATTGTTAAAAATTACCTATGCTGCCAGGACTTTTGCCTTCATGGAGGGAATAGTGGGTCCACTGAATACAACTGAGACAGTAGAAGAGTGTCAGAACATCTGTGTACAGATGACCAAGTGTATGGCATACACATATGAGGTTGTATCATAGAATAGACATAATATAATCTTTCTAATAATACCATCAACATAATTTTTTGAAAGATATAATTTCCTGAAAGCTAGGGTGATAGCAAGAAATTTAACCTAACAAATCTTTATCCTGAGTAATGCAACTATTTATAACTTACTCATAGCAGAATAAAATGAAAATATTTACCCTTTCTCACTAAAACCTGTATATTTTCTAACCAACATTATAACCCGGTTGAAAAGATGAAGATTGAGCACAAGGACAATTACAGATTTTTTTATTATAATTTAAACTCTCATAAATTTACAACTCTATTTAGAACAATGCTAAAATTAATAATATCCATTGCATTTCAAATGTAAAGATATAAAGATTCAAAAGAGAATTTTTAGTTTAGATAATCAATTGTTTTTATTTTAGTCACTACTGAATGAGCATGAAAAAACTTTTCTGGATATGAAAGTAATTAAAATTGGATAACAAAAACTCTAATTACATAGTTTTAAATAACTATTCAAAATTTAAATTATTCAATTATTTTTAGTAAATGTGTGAACTCAGAATTTATTGCTAAATTCATATTATTCCAGCTACCAAATCTGACCATGAAATATTTATAATATTTTTTTGATTCAGTCACAACTGAATGAGCATGACAAAACTTTTATCGATATGCAAGATGAAAATAATGCATTGAAGGTTTTTATTATTTTACATTTCTTTTATTATTATTAAAATTTTGTATCTAAATACATAGCTTTCCAAACTTTGCTTCAGAAGAAAAACAAACATTCACAGCTTTTAAAATATTAACTACTTCTAGTCAAAACTGGATGAAATTGAGAAGAAGTTGGTTGGACTGGAACTTACCAAGCAAAACCAAAATGTTGAATTTGTGGTGAGTTTTTATTTGCTCCATCTTCTTTGTTTTAGTTCTAAATATTCCTAAAGAAAAAAAGTAGCTCTAAATCTGTGTTTTTGAGTACTGTTAAACCAGTCTCTATTAATTAAACATGAAATTCATTTCAGGCTGAATTGGAAACAAAAATATCTGTCATAGAGGTTGCAATTTTATTTTTCAAATTTTTTATCCTTTGCTTAATGTTACAAGAATATATTTGACACTATAAAGAACAATTTAAAGGAGGGGAGCTTTCAATTAGCTCTTTGGGCAAATCCCCTAGGGGCTAAAGTCAAAACCACTAGTTTATTATAAAGTAATTATTATATATTTTTTTAAAATCAAATTTAACTATAATATCTAGTCCAAACAGGATGTTCTTGAAGACAAACTTCTTGCATATGAAATGGCACCAAAAAATATGAGTTTGGATATACAGGTATCTCATTATGTTCTTTTCTTTAAATGACATATTCATTGTTTATGAAGGGGAATACAAAGAGAATAGAATATTTAAACACAACCTTATCTTTATTCCGCCACAAATCTATTGTTATTTTTTAGACCATAATAAGTAAACTGGGAAATTCTCAGATGAACATCAACAATACTCAATTGGTATTAATTTGATTTTCCATTCACTTTATGAAAGTTACAAATCATTACTTTTATATATATTTTGCATAAAGAGAAATAATTTTGTTTTTTTTTAGGCAAAACTGAACATATCCAATGAAATGTTAGTGAGTATGGAAAATCCTATGGAGTTAGCAAAATTAGCTTTTGAGGTTATTAAATTTTTTGTTTAATTATGTTCTTTAATCTGCAATGACATACTTGGAGTATTTGTTATAATTTTAAAAATGAAATTTTTCTAAATGTTTATTTTTAATTTGATATAATAAATTTTATATAGTCTGCAACTGTTTCAAAAAAGAATTCAATCATTGCTCTGAAGGTAAATTATCCAATTATTTAAATCATTTCTAGAATTAGCAATAAACCTTTTTTTAACTTCACAGGAGATGATGAATGAAGTAGAAAATGTTCAAAAGAGTAATAAGGTAACTGACACAAGTAACTTATAAGATACTTAATAATAAATATCTAAATTTAGAAAGGATAAGATAAATTAAGAAAAAACAACCTTTGATTTAACTTTAACTCAAAAGAATATGAATTTCAAAAAAAATATAAAAAAAATGGGGTTGAATACACGCCCCATATGTCCATATAATTCTACTCATGTATACTCCACTTTAACATTGACCTACGTCACCCCTTGATAAAGCATCATAAAAAATCAAGTTAGAAAAAGTAATATGATCACATTTGGGATTATTTACTTTTCAGTTACATTTGCAAATCCTTTTGTGCTACAATTAGTGAATATTATGATAATATGTATTTAACAATGGTAAAGTAGAAAAAATGTGTTGCATGTTATTAAAGTTTGCAAATTTTTCAGAAATTTATAGAAGAATTGCAAAGGAATAATGAAGACAATCTAAAGGTATCTTGTAAAAAAAAATATATTTGGAATATTATTTGATGTGGTCTAAAACTTTAATTAATCTGAAAGCAAAATAAACGATTACTATTTTCTTTTTAGAAATTACAGTTTGAACTCATATAGCATGAAAAAAGTCTGGAAATTATCAGGAAGGTAAGACTTTTTGACATTTTGTGCAAATTCAATTGATCCTACTTATTCTCATATTTCTTTTTATTACAATTAGTGGCTACGCCCCTAGAGGCCTCTAGTGGCACTTTAAATTGTTTTTGTTTGTTAAATTTTCTACTATGATTCTTTATGTTATGATACATCTTAAAGTCTCCCGAATATTAAATAAAATTTTGATTTTTTTGTTATTTCTGTTGAGAGGGTGGTGGTACCCTCCCACAAAATAGTTATAAACCTTCCCGGGACCCATGAAAATCTACCCTGTTACTTTAGTATAAGGATTATGGTAGAAATTATTGTTTAAGAACAAACAATGTTGTTTTTGTCATTTTCTTTTTTTTTCCAGGCTTTTATTGCCTTGGATACCTTGCCTCAAATGAATTATGATCCTAGGACAGGTAAGATTTTATTGTATAAGACTCTGAGCAACTATTCCTGTGTAAGTACTTAAGAGACTGCTAAAAACATCAATAAAAGTATGGAAGGTTTTTTGGATTTTGCAACTTCAATGATTTTTAGCACACAAAATTATCAAAAGAAAGTTAAAAGTTAATTACAATTTCTATGCTAAGAAATATAAAATTCTGCAAGATGTATTTCAATAAAATTTCATTTTATTTACTTACAAAGTGCCTTAAAAAAATGTAATCTTTTATCTCAAAAATTTAACTCTTTCATTTTGAATATTATATCTAAAAAGATCTGAAAAGCAACAACAACTCTTGGTCCCTTGTCAAGTTCTAATTTTATATCAGGCTAACCAGGCAGAATCCTTACAAACATTATATTATATACTTTATTTTTTACTGCCAATTCTGCTTCTAATGATGTGCACACAAAGATTAAGCCAAGCATTTCTGAGCTAGCTGCATTTATTACAACTTTTTCAAAATGTATATTTTCTATATTAATCATGATCTAATAACATTTCAAATATATTTTTTTAGGCATAATTTGTTGAAAAACATGAAATATTAAAAAAAAACTTTATATCTTACACTTGTGTTCTATTCAGGCAATTTTTACAAATATATTGAGGAGAAGCTGAGTTGGAATAATGCCAGAGAGAAGTGCAAATTGTTTGGTGGTGATCTCATCAGTATCCACTCACAACAAGAACAGGATCTTGTTAATAGTAATATAATTTTAATGATCAAAATGGAAAAATTTATAAAAATTTGAATAATATTGAATTTCTAGTAGTGTATAAAGCTTAAAATGTTTAACAAAGGCAACAAAGTCTAAAAGTAGAAAGTCATGTTGGCTGAAATACAAAATACATTATAAAAATTAGTAACATTAGAACAATTTTTATTTCTGTAAAATCTTGGCATCAAACTTGGTAGGGTAATTATCTGAAATACACAGAAAATATTTAAAATATTATGTTAAACTCAATAAAAAATGAGAAGTTTTGGAAAACTTATTCATTGCATCATATAGAAAGCTTTCCTTGGATATCAAAATGAAAAATAATAAAAAAGATAAAAACCAGTTTTTTTTGCCCTAAGGATATTAATCTGTTTTAAATCCATTATAAAAATGTATTTTATTTACATTATGACATGATTTCAAATCAAGGAAATTAGTTTAATTCCTGTAATAATTCCTGAATGTTGCACATCCTATCCTCATGCCTTACTCTTTATATCACACCAACATCTAAAAATCCTTGGTTGATTTGATTTTAAGCTTTATATCTCTGTAAATGGTTTTAGCTTTCAAGGTGTATTAGATTTTATAATCCGTTTTTACACTTTTTTAAATTTAAGAAATTTGTAAACAGAGATCTTGGATAGGACTTAATGATAGGGAGGTGGAAGGTTCTTTTGTTTGGTCAGATGGAGCCCAAGGTAAAGTTTCTGATTAACATAATTTTACTTACATTTTTGTCTTTATTTTTCTAGAAACAAAAGTTCAATAATTGTATCAATTAATTTGCTCCATTGTGCCCCTAGGGACACTTTTAAAAGGGCAGAGGGGTTGTCAATATCATAGTCATTTTAAAAATAGTAAAATATTATAAAGGGAGGATATATATGATTATGGTTATTTATGAAGTTTCAGTTTGAAAGTATACACTCAATAAAATAAACACAAAGACAAAAGACAATCTTTTACATAAAAAATAGATAAAAATAATTACGTGCTATTATTCTATTTGATGGTATGACATTTATAAAAAGAACTTTGTTTTAGGGGGATATAGAAATTGGAACAATAAAGAACCAAATAATGTAGGGAATGCTGAAGACTGTGTTTATGTAAGTTTATTTATTATTCTTGTTCTCTTACTCAGAGATCTAAATAAAAACTAAAGATTAGTTTATTATATTTCTTGAGCAAGTTTATGAAGAGTTGTCTGTAGATGTTGTAAAGGATTAACACATAAGTTTACAAGTATACACGTTTTTAGATTTAGTTCTTTTATAAGGAAACAGTAAACATGTCTGTCACAATGTGTATATATAAAAAAATGTTTCTATAAATCTATTTAAATCTTTGGCCACAATATAATACCTAAAATGGAAACTTTGTGATGCCCATTGAGAACGTGATTTGTGGTTTGAACAGTTCAGCACCTGATGAGAATGAATCAGAATAAAAACTGATGGTCCAAATGAAATGAAAAATAGAAAAGCTTTCAAATCAACAAAACCTAAACTGAAATTGATCAAATCCAAGCTGACATTTTGAAAGCTGACTTTGAAACCTTTACCAAACATCACACTGAGCTGTTTAATTTTTAACTTGAATCTGTATTACTATATGGATCATAATGCATAAAAAAATATAAAAAAGCTGGATGTTTTCCATAAAAGATGCCTAAAAAGGAATTGTAGAATTTATGGGCCAAAAGTGATTTTAAATAAGGACCTGTATTAAAGAATGAATAGTCAACCAGTATTCAGTAAACATCTTTTACCTGGCTAGGTCCTGTTTTAAGGATGCAGGATCCCTTATTGCTAACCAGGAGGAATCTAGAGACACAGTAGCACAAGGGAACTTAGCACAAGACCGTGGGCATTGAACAAAGACCTTAGAGGACAAAGAGGAGGCTACACAGTACAAAAAACAGAAATCCTGCCATCATGCTCTTAAAAATGCTGAAGAAGATACTGATTACATCTATAAATTTTATTTATTCTAATATTAAATCTACAACTAAAAATATACACCATTATCTACCAATGCTGTTCTTTGATATTGACACCATGACATCTTTCATATGCTGATATAATAACATAAATACTGATATAATACTAGTAACTAATAATATAATTACTATTTACTTTATACATGCTGGGATGTAGAAGAGGGAGGAGAAAGGGTTAAAATGATGCTTCTCTCCCCCCATCCCAATTTTAAAAATTCAACAGCCTATAAACATTTTACCTTCAAATTGGGAGGCATCCATAAAGGTTTTTATTACACTTTGGAAATGTTTGGAAGCCTCAATCTTAGTTCAAAGAAGTGTTAAAGGTATGAAAAAATGTAACCTTACTAAATGACCTTCCTGCCCTCATGTCCGTGAAGCAAAAGTTGTCTACAGCACAGCAAATAATTTTAAGGTACCTATTTCTACATCAGTCAGCTGCTCTACAAAAAATCTTGTTTATGTAATAACATGTGACAGGAGAGAAATACAAATACACACAGTATGTAGGAGAAATGGGGAAACAGCTTAAAGAAAGGTTTAAACAACATTTAGATTGTGTCAGATCTCAAAATGAAAACTTGAATAAAACTGCAGTTGGGGAACATTTTAATCTTCCTGGACACAGTGTTGCCAACATGAAAGTATCTGT
>LS055772.1:0-14080 GCA_900241095.1 Acartia tonsa | reverse complement strand
AGCTATCTATCTCGGACGGACGGACGGACGGACGTACGGACCGACCCTAATTATAGAAAAGCTTCGCTTTTAACAAGTATTAAAATAAAGATATATTACACAAAAAATGTAGTGCAATTTTATAATACACATTTATTGTTACAGTTAAAATTTAAAAAAATATTCAGGAACACTTTAAAACTTATGTATACTTATTTAACACATATCTTTATTTTACTTTAATTTCATCCTTCTTAATGACTTTGTACATTCTTTTAAATACTTAAAATTTCATTATAATTGATATAAATTTAATTTCTAATATAGAAAACTGCCTTTTACGTCGTATATATTGTTTTTAAAAGCAAAAATACCTTTTGGTCAGTCCGTGTCTGTAAATGAGAACTTTGAATGTTAGTTTAGACATACCATGACAATAAAACCTTTAACATGGTGAATTGACTTTTTAATAGCATGGTTTTTGTAATTATGACATAATTGTACTAATAACTTGAATTTATATTGATTCCTATCATGATTAGGTACAATGAAATTGCAAAGCATCTGTCTCTCGTTAATGCTCGTTTGTCTGACTCTCTGATTTATTCAGCTTTGCTTATAAGGAAGTGTTTATCCTTGTTGTCCTTGCATTAAGACACAGTACTTAGCTGCACAAATGACTGTCTAGTGTCTGCTAATTATCAGAGTGTATATACTCGGGCTGGGTATCCGCAGCTGGCGCCGAGTTCAGACGCTGAAAATTAAACTTCGGCCGCCTTTTATTTTGACACCGAAACTAGCACTAAAAAACAACTGCAGTTCGCAACATTAACTTGAACTATCTGCAACCGCAGCCCTATAAAATTGCGCATTTAACTGCAGCCGCCATTTTTTTGGGCATCCCAGAGCTAAACGCTAATCAAACAACAGTTTTAAATATTTTCTACACTTTAATGCCAAGCAGCCGTTTATTACAACCAACAGTCAAGCCTTTCTTAAATTTACAACTGCCGAGCCCTGGAACTATTTGCAGCAAAAAGAAACATTCCTTTCTAGCCCATTTAGTCCTATGATTGAATTCCATTGATTTTTTGGATAATTCTCATTTTCAGGTTTTTAAAAACAAATTTATTTTCTGCAAAACTAGATTAGTATTTATTTTAAAGTACATTTTAAAATAGATTCATCTTTTAAAGAAGGGTTAGTTTTTTTGTTGTAGGAAATTTTTTCTTTTTTCTCGTTTTCTTCCTAAATATGTAAATTTTGTGTTTTTTCCCTTTATACCTTACAAATTCTCTCATTTGTTGGCTTCCATTTTTGTTATAAAATCTTGATTGGGTTGTACAATTTTGCATTGTCCAAGCTTTCACACAAATAATTATAATCTACTGAAGGAGTAATTTCTCTCATATATGTAAATCAAATAGTTATATGAAATAGTAAATTTTATCAGATTGATTAAGTTTAATTGTTATTTAGACATTTGTTATGCAACAAATTAAAAAATGTGGTTATTATTAAGTAAAATATTTGACTCTGCAAAAATAACTTATTTGTACTTTATGTACTAACATTACACATGCTAAATTTTACATTCATTAGTAGCAATAACAAGCTGACAAACCCTCAAATCAAAAGACTTAAACCTGTATAAAGTGCTTTACCACAAAATGCCTGTTAGCCACTGAAACCCACCTCCATTAATTTTTAAAAAATAGGATGACGCTTGTTTTGCCCAACCTCTCCGGTGAACCTTAACCCTGCTGGGCTATCTAGTACTCATTATAACCTATCCTAACCTTACCTAAGTAATGGACAAACAAACTTCCTCCCTTTATTTTGTTTAAATAGAATAAATAAAAATAAGGGGGAGGGGAGTTCGGTGCTCAATAAAGCACTTTGAGGGATAACGCCGTATATTACACTCAGCAAAATTTTCAGCAGCATTTTTAGAAATTGTAAACAAAATAGTTTGAACAAAAAAATATGATTAAATCTAATGTAAACAAGGCAAATGTGGCTTTTATGTATCATATATATGGCAGCTGTACTGACGTATTATAGACATTCGGGCATACCCTGATTATAGAGAAGATGAGATTAAGTCTTTGGGTTAATAAAAACACTTGGTAGATCCTAGTCAAGGAAAAGTCTGTTTTAATTGAAATATAACAGATTTATTTATTGCAAATTTTAAAACAAGGATTATAACATCCATATAAGCAAAGCTCTAAAATCAGAAGGAAGAACAATAAGACTTGTAGATTGTCAGAACTTAATAAGCAGAACACTAATTTGTAATCCTAAACAAAACTATACATAAATTTGTTGTTAAATTTCTTAAATGCAGGATACAGTAAAATGACATACTTTTGGATTGATTATAGAGATGCCTCTATGATATTGTACCGTGTTGCTGCCCTACCTTTGTATATCTTTCCTAACTGTAAAGTTATTATCATGCAAAGTGTGAAATCAACATAACAATTATAACATGTCTAAAGTAACTAACGTTACAGGCGGACGGACGGACTCTAATTATAGAAAAGCTTCTCTTTTAAAAACTGTTCGACCACGTCCTTGAATCATGTTTATTTTAAAATGTGCAGGGATAATGCATTTTTATAAACTAGCGGCTTCGCCCCTAGCCTCTGAGGCTTCACCCCAATATTTTAGATTTAATAAGATAAAGTAAAATTTTTTTTGTGGGGGGGGTGTCCAACCACCCAAGAAAATAGCTTAATACCATCCCAGAACCATTTGGTATATTCTCAGAAGAGTAGAGCCCAATAGGTTCAGTGGTTGCTTAGATCTTAAGCTTCAGACAGACAGACATCGTACTACTACTTTGTATTATAGATATTTTTGTCTATAAATTTTTCAACCAGTAAAAAATGAACAAAATTACTCCCCTCTCTAATACATTCTCTATCACCCCTCTCGATCTCGGTTTAAGGGGGGTGGAAAAGAACGTACAGGTTGTTGTTCAATCTTTTAGATGTGCTTCGCGTACTCCCTTGCAAAACACTGTGCACACCACAGGCTGATATGAAGACATTGAGAGCAAAAGTCTTAATCTAATATTAAAAGTGGAGGGTCGACTTCCCTCCCGACAAAAAAAATCTGCCATTGCCCCTAGAGCCCCCCAGGAGCGTATCCGTTTGTTATCGACATAGCTTTATTTTTGGGTTAAAAAAACAAATTATCTTCGATTGTCATAACCTTGTCGATAGAAAAATATGTATTTGACTTTATAAGGAACAATTAACAAACCATTGAAAAATATTTTCTTAGAAGAAGTTTGTATCAAACACTAATTAGCTGCTTTTCATTGGCAATCTTCAATAAAAAATATTCTTAAAAATAAAAAAAATTATTATTATGATTTTTAAAGTTTTATAAAAGTTTGTAGATAATAATGATAAAATAAAAAAAATATAACAAGAAGGACAACTTTCATAAGCGAAGCTAAATAAATCAGATCATTGGATTTAACCTGTTAAAAGAACACACAAAGCTTTAATAATTAATTAGTAATTACGCTTCATAATTAAATCAACCTTATTGTTATAAGAATCTTCATACAAAATGTTAACTTTTACGACGTTCGAACAATTTGATTTTAAAATTACTGCCATTAAAAATCTTATTTTAATTTTAAAGTTCTCGTTTCTCAGTAAATATTTAACGTACAAGTGTTTATAGAAAGTAATCAAGAATCTATGTAAAAGTAAAATTACAATTTATCGTAAACGCGGTTTGGTCGCTCTTTTCATAGAACATAAATTATTCGAAGTTTTCTTGGTCCCAAAAAGCTATTATTTAATTGTTGGCCACTGAAAAGTCTATCATTTGATTGTTGACCGTCACTTACAAGTATATCATTGTTTATTGGCCATCCTATCAATACTCAAAAGTCGTTTCATTTTTAATGTTGGCCACCCTGTCCATACTCAAAAGTTTATCATTTTATTGTTGGCCAGCCTGCGTAATGTATAGACGTACTTGTAAATCTCTGGACCCGCATATATTATACCAAAACTTTAATTGGCGAGCAAAACTTTGATTCACAAAGTTGCAAATATATGTATATATATACGTACAGCCCAGGAAAGGGATACCTTTACCTCTTAAAAATGTTTCAGAATATTATTGCAATAGCGGCTGCGCACCCAGAGGCCTCTAGGAACAAATGGATAGGAGAAAGTCGACAATACACTTTTAATTTTAGTTTTAAAAGTAAAAAGACTAGAGATATATTTAGTAAAATCGTTATGGAATCAGAGATAATACACCTACTAAATATTTTATTCTAAGAATAAATTTAGCGGGTTAAAGGATTGAGGTATCGATAAATAAAACTTTATTTTGTCCGTTTTTCCTAATCCTTATTCCCTCTCCATGAAGGCAGAGGATAAATCTTAGGAAATCTTTATCTTAACTAGTTTCTCTTTGCAAATAATTCACCTTTTTCCTTGCTACACAATTTTAGTGCACCAGTCCAACCTTCCAGGGATATAAAGGGATAAGATAATGGCCAATAAATTGATGAACATCCCCAGTCAAAATTACCCCTTCTGTTGAATATAATTAGTGGTTGAAACGTTTGGACATTAATAAAACAACCAATCTAAAATTCAGTTAAAGTCCCGAAGGCTATTTAGCCAACGAATAAGAAAACGTTATTATAAAACTTTGGGTACTATTGTAACAAACAGCCCATTGTCCCCTCCCTCCCTGCTAACCTTCAACCTCTAGAAATGTGCACTTTTAAGAAGGGAGGGAGGAGTCTTTTACAACTTATAGACTTAATGTTTATTTTCCTGAAAGTGTGTGTTTTATCCAAATATTCATCAAAAATAATCTGGTTAATAAGTTTTTTTTCTTCTTATAGGTGGCCTTTTTATTCCTTCCCCCCTCACCCCGCCAGAAAAAAATATTAATATCAAATAAAAATTTGGTCTAGCTGTTTATAGTACCATTGAATAGGAATTGCTTTCTCTCTTGCATAAAATAGATTTTACCATTAAAGTGAGTGAAATAAAATTAGCATAATCTTCTAAGGAAATTCGTTTTCATCTTCAATTGACTTTTTCTCTAAATTTCCCTAAAATATATACAAAATTAAAATAAACAGTCTGAATTAAAGGTACAATTTATATGCATCTATATGTACTGAAAAAATTCATTTGCAAATTTATGCGATGTTAGATTTTGTAAGTGTTTAATAGGCATTTTTAATAATGTAAATCAAATGAAGATGCTTAAGAACGCAAACTTTTTCCATCTGACTGCCTGTCCGTCTGTCTGAAGCTTAAAATCTCAATAATTGCTGGACAGATTGGGCTTTGCCTTTAAGGGATTATCTCTTCTGGTAACTCAACTGTTTTATTCATTTACTAAGTGGGGTAAAAGGACAGTACACCCCCTTTCGGAAAAATATAAGATAAGAATAGGGGTGAGGTTACTGGTATATAAATAATTTTAAAGTAGTAAAATCAAAATCAAAATTTATTACGTATTGAATGAGTAATATACCTTATTTATAAATATTTTTATAAATTGCAGACAAGTTTTTTAATGAATAATTTTAAGAATTACCACATGTAACTCATTATCTTTTAATATACATAGAAAAATCAATATATGTGAATATTATCAAATACAAATATGTCCTATTTTAATTAAAGTTGTTTGATTTTTCTTTTGAATTATTTTATATTTTATAGTATAATACGCAATTTGTTTGTTATATGTGCTACTTTTGGATATAATTGTTCTTTTTATTTATAGGTAAGTGAAGTATAGTCAACTATAGAAAAAAAAATTTTCTCAGGGCTCGGCAGCAGAGTCCAATGCTGAACACAACTCTAAGCGACTGTATTCGAAATTTGGCTCACCGCCGTAATAATCCTGGCGGCTCCATGAAGTACAAAAAGCGAATCTCGGCTGCTGCATATTGTATATTTTGGACTTATCATTAGCTTAGGTTATGTTTTGACAATGAACAACAAAGTGTAGCTTCAGGTGCCAAGCCTTGGGTACTTTACTGAAAACTAGAAAAGAAAACTCAAATCTGTAATATAAAACTTGCCTAGTAACTTGTGTTGTTATACTATAACTATCCTTCAATACATTACTTTAACTTTAACTCTACTGCAATCCAGAGTTGGGGAGCTGCACTTTATTCAAGCAAAATCTCATAAATAGCTCCTTAACTATATGTTGTAGTGTATACTGTTTCTCTTGAAGGCTACAGAGGGAAAAAATAAGTAAGACTAAAAGAAATAAACCAATGGATTTTTTCGACCAAAATATTACATAATAAAATAATGGATTATAAAGAGATTCATGGATATTATTTAGCTTCAAAAGATTCAGGAAGAATCATTGACTTATGATTTTTAAGATTTTTTTCGAAGTTAAGCATGTTTGTTCAGCATACCAAAACTAATTTACCCAATATTTTGCCATTAATAATAAAAATCTAACTGCTGATAACATCTTTTTTAGCCATGGAGTATGTATAATGTTTCGGCTCCACATCAATGCTGCAATTTGCGCCGCAGCCTTTCAGTGCAGATTTAACAAACTTTCTACTTACACCTTTCACTCTTTTATATATTATTTGTCAGATTTAACTTTCAACAAGAAGAGAAATATGTTTGAAAGCGAAGCTTAAAATTATAGAATAATATAATACCTGTTCTATTGTAGAGTAGCACTTGCATTAATCTTTCTGACTTTCTGATTGACGTAAATTGTGACTTTCAATTTCCTGTGTCGTACTTTCTTTCAAAATATATTGCCAACTTTGATGTCAATTTGATTTAAAGATTGGTATTAATAATCTGATGGTGCGCTGAAATGAATCGCCCCGGTTCAGAGCACCTCTAAACGATTTAAAGATCCAGCTCAGTTTGTTCCAGAGTACATAGGCAGTTCTATTACTTGAATATTTCCCATCTAAGTAGAAAAATCTCAGTTAATTTGTGTTTAAAATTATTGCTATGCTAATTATTGAAATAATTGTTCTTGATTCTCCTATATTTTTTGTCATGCTACGCCCTAATGCATGTGCTTACTGGCCTTAGAAAGAATCTTCAATTATTAATTGCCAGCAATTTCGTGGGATTTAGGGATAGGGCATTGCACGATGAATTGTTATAAAATAATGACTAAATATTTGGTAAAAGAAAGGTGATTTTATTAATATTTATTATCCACCTTTCCATGGTATTTAGAGAATCAGCTTATGGTGCCTCATAAAAAATGACGTTATACAATACAAATAACCAATGATAGGCCAGTATAAATTTTACCATTGGTTCATTAAAATGTATACTGGCCTATCATTGATAATTTGTATTGTATGACGTCATTTTTATAGGCACTATAAGCTGCCACAAGAAGAAAATAATTTATTTTCATTGATTCCTCCCTTCCAAAGAAAAATGACAGTTTTATCAGTACAAATAAGTTGAATGCATTGATTTATGCATAGTATAGTATTCTTATTGATCATTCTTAAGTCCTTGAAATTAAACAGCTATAGACGGCTTTCTAATTCTTCCAAAGGGTATACTATATACAAATGCTATTTATTTTTTAGTTACCTTTAATAAAAAAAATAAGAATTATAATATTACAATCAAACAATTTAACTAAAAAGAATATTAGTTAACGCAGCTACTCTTTAACTAGAGTTTGTACGTACATTTGTCCGTTTGTGTGTTTAAGTAAATCCAACGAAAAGGAATTTTTTTACAATTATTGCCTATATAAGAAATAAGCCAACTATAAAATATGTAATTTTAACACTTTTAACTTACTTTAAGATTTGCATTTATTGGTCTCATAAAAATATGTTGATAATGGTCCTTATATTATGTAGTAAATTTGCCTACTAATTATTTATACAGTGAAAACTTTAGCAAAGTTTAAAATTTTTCCCGCATATTATTTGCATATAACACAACTATTTCAATAATTCTGGTTTCAATTTTATGAACTATTGTCTGCGACCAGAAATCTAAAGGAGTAAGACAATAGCCGATAAATTGATGTACATCTCCAATTATGATACATAAATTTACTCATTCTGTAGATTATAATTATTGGTTGAAACCTTTAAACACTCACCTCAATTAACCAACCAACCAAAATTGAATGAAAGTTCCCAAAGTTTTTGAGCCAACGAATACAAAACGTTAATATAAAACTTTGGGGACTAGTGTAATAAACAACTCAATATCTCTTCCCTCCCTGCCCTGCGACTCTAGAATCAACGGAACTAGGAACGAGGGTGCATTACAAAAGCCTAAATAAAACCCCGTTTTCAAGATGACTTAACTAAGAATAAACTTGATTTTTTAATATTTCAATTTATTAAGTTCTTTTTTTTTACTGAACAGTGTAATGTGTTTTTTTTTTCTCAAAATATTGGGATTCTCAGATGCTACACTACTTATGAATATAATTGTCCTTTTTATATCTAATTCGCAGCGAGAACATTCTTTGGATCATGGAAAGAAAACGAAGAAGCAGATTTTGTCGTATTTTCATAGTAGCTTTTTATAGGTTAGGTTAGGTAAATGTTAATGATTGCCCCGCAGGGTAAGGAGATTGGCCCTGCAGAATATAGAATTGGGAGAATAGGTACTTTAAAAATATTACAAAACCCGCTACTTCGTTTTCTTTCACGTTCTTTATTAGCGGCAGTTACCCCCTGGAAGCTCATACTTAAAGACAGCTATTATTTGGTGTAATGAGTGGCGCAATACTTTGCTCTGCTTTTTTAGTGGCTGTAACACAACTTTATAATATCTTTTCTAAGGTCTTGAAGGTAATTTTGCAGCAAACAAACCTATTTTTGTATGAAGTGTGTATTTTCATAGTAGTATTTATACAAAACCACGAAAAAGGACATTTATGCCAAAACATATTTTATTATCAAAATAGAAAGAAAAGAGTTTTAAGTCTTTAAAACCGCTTGTGTTTTGGTATAATGCGGGAGGAGTAATTGTGGGGAGCGGAAAGAACACTTTCAAACCTAAAAGCTTCAAAGTGCACTTCAAATTATGTCAACATTATGATTAAAGTCTCTCATTTTGATACAAAAAAGCACAAAATATTGACTTTAAAAAATTAAAAAGTGAAACACAAACAAAATCAAAGGAAATCAAAGAAATTTATTTAAGCTGCATTTTTATTACTTTTGATAATAGCTGCGCCCCTGTTCTTTTAGGGCTCTGTATTTGAAGATGAACTGAGGGAGCAGAAAATTAGCCTAAAATCATGCCAATACTACAATCTAAAACTAGCTTAAATGATCCAGAAGCTAGTAAGATCTTAGGTACAAAAAAACCTTACTACTTTATATAACAGTATTATTATCATTATGATTCTGTGAAATATTTTGAACACTGAAATGTGTATTGGGTATATGTTTGTGTGTCAAAACCAGTTTATTTGATAAGCATTATGTTTTCAATATCAGCCAATATCTCACCCTATTGTTTATTCTTTGTAAAACGCAGCTGCTCTATACATCATAAACATCAGTATGTCTTTCACTATGATCTCCTAAAAGGCAAGTATAATTGTTCTGCAATGACGGGGGAAGTTTTATATTGACCATGGGAAGGTTTAATGCTGTTTGAAAGATGCACGACATATTCTAAGAAATATGGCTCCCAGAGAAAACATTTGCCTCTTTTTCAACAAAAAAAATTATGCGATAGGGGCTTTAAGTCCTTTAGATATTTTAATTGATGTAAGGATCCCCTAGATGCTAGAAGTTCAGTATTATATACCTATGTCTAAAGATTTTTTTTTATCTTTAGAAATTTTACTCGGGGAATCTATTTAACTTAAATATTCGAGACCTAATTCCGTTGTTGAAATACATTTAGAAAACTGCCAGCAAAATATATACTCATTATTGCTGAGCTACTTTAAACATATTTGTCCTTGTTATTTTTTATCAAGTTATAACGCAGAAAAAGAGATAGTATATACTATGTCTTCAGGGAGGGAGAGGACAGTGGCGATTTAAAAAAAATCGATAATCTCCTCTTACACAAATATTTATATGCAACAAAACGCAGAATAACACATTGTCTCATAGTCCATTGTCATATCCATGTATCCCTGTCCTGTTATAATAGCATTATTTATGAACAAACAAACATGTTTTGTGTCTTCTATCTAAGTACGCTTTATGTTTTGAAAGCGTCATTTCATAATTTTTAAATAGTTTAAAGGATATAAAGATAGGTCAAGGCTAGATAAATATTTTCTTTAACTAGCTAAGTATAAAAAGCACGTGGTATTCAGGATTAAAGGGAGAGGACAATAGCTAAGTTTTCCACAGAAATAATTAGGAAAGAGAGAATCGTCTTTAAAAATTTTCAAGCAATCATAAAATATGACTAGTTAACATTGAATTCTGTTTCAATCTATTTTTATCTCAGAAGAAAATTATATTGTTAAAGATTACACTTTTAAACTAGCAAACTTATTATATTTGTTGAGTTACTGCAATGCAGTAATGCTTTACTAATCTTTTATATGCATTTTTTTTCTAAAAATCTTTCTTAAAATTAAATTTAAAACTAGGATATTTAAAATGAATTTATCCCCCTTCTTTCATACAAGGTGGGTAGTTTTATTTTTATGTGTATTATGATATTAGGGAGTCATTTTTATAAGACTTAACATTCATCATAGAAGATAACAAGGTTGACAACACACATATAGCGAAGCTCTATAAATTAGTCACACAAATGGACATAATTTATGGTACTGATTAAAAAGTTGTACCGAGTTGTAAGAGTAATAGTGTGCAAAGTTTGAAATCGTTTGGTTAATTCTATCATGCTTATATTATGAAGAATATCCAATAACAATGAGCAGAACCTAAATAAAGGAAAAGCTTTGCCTTAAAATAAGTTTGTCTATTAATATATGTTGATATGATCACAAATATTTTCTACATAAATATTTTAATATAAATATAAATATGTATTTATTTTTGGATTTTTCCTTGAGTTTTATATTCATAGTTCAGAGTAAATTAAAACGAGGATTACAATATCTGAAAATGTTTAGCTAAAATTATAACATTTTTATGTTTTGATAGGAATTTGCCAATAACAGAGTTTTCTTTGCATTATTTGGAATTTTAAGGACCTTTATATATTTGGCAGCGATCAAAACCTCTAGGATATAAAACATTTATAAAACTTTTCTGGGTCTATGAGAAGCTTTGCTGTAAATGAGAGCAAGATCGGATCAGTGGTTAGCTAGAACATTTGATGCATGCAGGTAGAAAGATACCAGACAAACATACATTCTGTTATAAAATGTCATAAAATTGATGGAGATGAGAAGGAGAAGTGGGAAAGAAAACCCCTAAAAAAGAGATGGATAATCCTTCATTTTTATGGCGTCACATGGCTGATTTTAGAGACACTTTGTCCAGTTACTACAAAATGAAAAGACTTATAGAGTAGCTGCATTTTCGAAAAGGAAATAGAGTTATTCATATTGATATTAAGAGACATATCAAACTCAAAGAATTTTAATTCAAATTCTCAGTTCATCCCTTTTTAAGGAAAGAAGCAGAGTTTTTCACTTTATTTTTTGTATCGAAACTTTTCTATGGGTGGGGGTTTTCGGTAATTTTAAGATATCATCTAGAAAAACCAAGGTTTTGTAGTGGGATGTTAACCCTTTGATTTTACGACACTTGTCTGGAAGTTCTAACTGTGTAAGGTTTATAAGTTGAACTGCTCAAGGCATTTCTCCTGCTAAAACGTTAAGTGTTACTCGATAGACATGTCAGGAGTAGCAACCATATTAACGTCTCTAGTATGATGAGCTTTGGTCCAGACTCGAACCCGACACCTCCCCTGTAGCAAGTAGACACGCTAATTTACTCCAATTCCGCGGGTTATTTCTTTTTTGGAGAAAGGACCACATTTGTTGATGAAATATTTAACCTACATTTAAACTCACTTCCAGCATTACAGTACACACATAGTTATGGATATAATTGTTATTGTTATTAATAATATTTATAAGTTACTCTATAGTTAGTTATGTACTACAGCTCCCTAGAACTATTTTTTGCGCATTCCGCAATGTACCATGTTATATAACAATAAGTAAAACCAGTACTTGAATATGTTTATCTGTCGATGTTTATTCCAAGCCTGTGTGTCTGTGTGTACCTTGAGATCTCGCTATCCCCTGGTCAGATATGGTTCTCCTTTACTATAACTTTTTATAGGTCTAGGAAAGGTTTATGACTATTTTAGAGGAGGGCATTATAACCACCATCCCCCCTAAGAGAAATTGCACACAATTGTCTATGATACACAGTAATAAAATCTACATTTAATGAAAATTTTTAAGATGCTCATTGTGTAAAAGTGTACTGTTAACGGTCAAAGTTAGACCAACAATATTGAATTGCAGGTGTTTACACCATACCACACAAAAACTTGAATCACTTCTCACTCAAAAATGATAGATGAAGTTAAGAAGAATCATGAAAATATGCAACATTTTAATGTTGTTATTATATTTACATAAAGCTCGATTTTATAATGACTTTTCAATCATTATTTTTATATAAAAAGTAAGAGAATATCTGGAGTCTGTCTGAAATTACCGAAGGATCTCGCTAATCGCTGGACCAATATGGTTGAAGGCCACATTTTCTAGTTACTGCAACGTCGACACTAATTTTAAAAATGTGTTTTAATATACAGTTATAAATAGTATAGAAAAATCAAGGACATTTGTTAGTTTTCTTTGAAGGTTGAGTTGTTTTAGATAAGCTGTACAAATATCAGAAAGAGTATTAGTAAATCAAAAGTTATCACTTGAAGTATTTTTACCTCGTATTACCTCTTTAAGGCGAGGCAGCCTCTGAGCTGCCAAGGACTAGTCCACATGCGTCTGTGAACTTTTTGTTCAATCGCCTGTATTTTTCTTATACCCGTTATAAATTTACAATCCAACCCTTCCCATAATTAGTCCTTCGCCCTCTCAGGGGAAAGATCAGGCAGGAGGGGTCTGACGTACTCTTTTACTATCTTATTTCCAGAAAGCCAAAACATTAGCAATTAATTTAAGATTTATATATGTATCACTTGAAGTATAGAATAGTTTATATATTACAAAAAACTTATTCCCTATATAAATTTTCATAATCATAATAAATATTTCCTTTTGTAAATTATATATTTAGGGATATCACCCTCCACCTGTTTACATCTTCAAGACCCTTATCCCTAAAACAAATATCTGTGAATGCGCACGCTTAGATCTCGTTCGTGCAAATATTAAACTATTTAATTTTATATGAACTTCTAGAGAGAATAAATTTTACAATTTAGCTTAAACCCTTAACACATTTAAAACTTATTTTACAGATGGATTTTCCCGGGTTTTCATAATGATTTTTGAATTGATTCAAAAAGGCATATAGTTTTTTCTTCTTCCACTGGTATTTTAATTGGTTATTTGCAGCTATAATATTATAAAAACTTTCTTAAATTCTTGCTTTAACTCTTGGACTTATGGATTCCTGTAACTGAAAAAACATAATATACCTTTTCAAGATTTTTATAATTTTATTTAAAAAGTGCAATGTGTGTACTCTACTCATATTCTTTAATCATCATTATGAGGTAGGGATACAGGGATAGTCCAATGGATAATAGAATAATCTTCTTCATCCCAATTCGTTTGTTTAAAAATATGATTTTGTAGGTTTTAATTACGGGGGAGAATTGTTTTAAGAGCCATTGTCCTTTCTCTTCGTCAATATAATGTTATTATTTTGGATTCATCATTAAGAGATATAAGTTTTCCGGAATTGTAATGTAGGGAGTAGATTTGAAATCTGCATCAAATTTTAAGGATTTTTTATAAAATTCGTTTTTTGTAAAATTCTTTATCTAAAAGCGAAAATACATTTTAAGTTAATTAATTTTGACCAATAGGATAGATGGATTTTAAACTACCTGCGCTCTAATTGGTTGAATGATGTACGACATCCAATCAGAGCGCAGATTTTTTAAATCCA
>LS055771.1:0-14082 GCA_900241095.1 Acartia tonsa | reverse complement strand
CATGTATAATGAATATTGTATGTAAGTGAAAACACAACCTAATATTTTTCGAGCCCCTTCTTGTACAAAAGTAAGTACATTATACAGGGGTTTTGGGATAGGTAAATTATCAAGAAAAGAAAAAGCCTAAAATGCTGCTTGATGTTACGCGTGACGTCATGAAAATCCATTTCTTTTTTGGGGATTTCCTCTCCAACTTCTCCTCTCATTCTTCCCTTTTTATGACGTCCCACGGAACATCTTGACAGCATTTTAGGCTTTCCCTAAAAAATATAAATACTTGTGTAGAAAAAGTAGTCCAAACCTGAGGCAGCAAATAGGTTCTTGCCAGTGGGGTGTAATTCTTGAGGGGGTGAAAAAAAGGGGAAAGTTGCAATTCTCAATATCAATTTCAAGGGGGTTTTAACAACCCCTACAGTCCAATTTGCACGGTTATGTTCCACCCATTTCTATTCGGTGTTTTTAAAGATTTTTAAAAATATGTGAGTCACTTTCATATCTTTAAATCCATGATATTTTTGTATGTGTGTGGTTTTGGAGACTGAACTTTTTGATTCTTTGTAAATTATGTAAAATGATACTGGAGTAAATAAAGTATACTATTATACTATATCTTCTAGCAGTGCTAAACTGTTTCAACGGCCTAAAAATGTATAGACCTCCCAGTTTTCACAACAAATATTTTTTTAGACGAAGCTTTTCTATGTTTTGGGTCAGTCCGTCCGTAACGGATAATATATAGCTAAAAAAGACATGTTGATATTGTCATTTTCATACTTTGCATGATGATTCATTTACAATTTAGAAAACGTATCAACTCTATGATTTTACCAGAAGCACCAGAAGTTGGTTTGCCAGGCTTTTTGCTTTTTTGGATGCTGTCGAATTTGTTATTCTGAACTGGTTTAAATTTAAAATTAAAACAATGTAGTCATCTTAAAAGGGCCTCCAACTTTGGAATATACGATTCAATATTAAAATTCTTGAGATCCTAGATTTTGTTATCAAAGAGTTGCGCGTGTAACCCTAGATTTAATCATTTTTCAGGTAGATGGGCCATCTCACAAAATTACACGTATATTAGGCCGCCCATAAGCTCTAGGAAAGGGTTCATCACTATAAATATCTTAATATTAGTTTTTTTCTTCTAAAGGATATGCCCCTAGAGGCCTTTAGTCAACTTTTCATTCTTAATTTAAGTTTTAAAAACTGTTTTTTTTGCTTTTGGTGATTTCTATTGGGAGGGTCGGAATCAACTAAAATAGTTAAAACAAATTGTAGCACAATTATAAAAAATACACAAAACTTACAAAAAAATACACGAACATGAATAACAAATAGCTTTTTAGACTAAAACTTAAGCTAATCCTTGTTTTTAAAGCTTTGGCAAAACGACCGTTCGTACAGTCACCAACTTTGCAGTCTTCGATTTAAATGATCTTTTACCAATACTATAAAATTTCAGGTACGGAGGTTTTAATTTGGTACAGGTTTTTTTAAAACAATCAAAATTTTATAAAAATGACTCAACATCGAAAATAAAAAAAAAAATGAAACAGCCACCTTGATGAGCCCTAACACAAAATTTGCATTAGAAACATTATTTGAAAAATTTCAATATCATGAAAAAAAATGTTTTAAAAACCAGACGTTTTCCATTCAAATTATACCTTGCATTAATTCTCACCCACATTTTATGTGTGCTTTTACTTCCGCAAATTTATCCTATTATCAAATCGCCAGCAGAGCCGCATATTATTAATTTGCTATTGTGTCATCCCACGGTTTTTTTTATTCTTCAACCAACTTACCTGTTCAAATCTCCGCCTATTTCCAAACTATTTCAAAAATCTCTTTCAAAAAAATTTTGCCCCGTCCCCCTGATCAACACAAACAAGGCAAACAATTTTTCCTGAACTTCTCTTTATATAAAGTTTTCATTTGTACTTCCTGGTGATAAGTTATATTTAAAAGTGACATTTTTTTATATAAATATCGTTGATCATATTTGCTGTTATCTAATGTTTCATAACTATATTTTTTTAGACAAAATTAATTGAAAAGGTTGCTAAAATCGAAATATATCTTTATGTCTTAGAATAGTGTATTTTTTAAAAAATAGGTCGAAAACATACTAACTTTAAATTATGAGTATAAAAATGCAGTAGCTTTTACAAGACTCAACTAATGTATGTCTTTTTATGTAAAAAAATTTTACCCCTTTTTTATTTTTTATTTTTATACAAATTTTAAATTTAAAAAAATGTCACAAATTTTAAAAGATTTTTTACAAGTTGTTTAATTTATGTAAGGATATTCTTTGGTTTAGGTTTGTTAAGAAAGTTTTTGTGGCGGAGTTACTCTAAAACAAAGAGTCAGTCCGTCTGTCCATTAAGCATAGTTTAATTAAAAAGAGAATACATGTCTCTAAACCGTTTATCTTCACGTTAAAATTAAAAATCTAAAAAATAAAGCATAGGTTCCATTACTTTTGGTTAACTAAAATATATATTTTATTTTCTTCTTTATTGATAGCAATTACAGCATTTAGTAGACAAACTAATCCAAGAGATTGTCCTATTAAGTATGTTTATACATGAGGGAAAACACACTAAGAGATGCCTTTTCTAACATTTCTGAATGTCATCCAAGAAAGGAATAGGTACAGTTATTGATAAATTAAAATCATGTAATTTTAATTTTGGTTCAAAATTTTTAACCAATAATTTTAATCTATAGAAGCGGTAATTTCCAGGGAACTAAAGGGATAAGACAATGGCCGATAATTTGATATACATCCCAAATGAAAATACACAAAATAAACCAGTCTGTGGACTACAATTAGTTGTTAAAACGTTTGGACACTATATGAACCAACCAATCAAAATTCAATAACAGTCCCCGTGGTTGTTAAGAATATTAATACGAAAATTTTATTACAAGACTTTGGGGACTAGTTTAATTAATAGCCTAATGTCCCCTCCCTCGCTGGGTAATTTGATCATTATCATCAATATCCCGACTCCCAACCCCCCCAAAAAAAGCGCTTTTTTGATTGAAATCACTGGATTCATGTCCCCCATCCTCTGTCCAAGCTAGGAATGAATTTCAAAAGTGATAAACTTTTGAGATCTTTTCAGTTAAGAAATACATGGATAGTTCAATAGACGATAATCTTCGCACTATTTTTGTATTTTGGCTTTACTTTTTTTCTTTGATATTCTATATCAATATGTAGCTGTGTTTAGTTCCCTAGGAAAATGTGGATAACAGCTTTTGACCTACCTATTCTATTGACGACACAGTAGAGGGAAAGAGAAAGGTAAGGGGAAAGAAGCCCTCTAGAACAGAAATGGGACATAGAGTATTTCCTGGCGTCATTAGAAAAGGCCAAAATCAGTGACTTTTTCCCCCCTTTTGCTAGAACACTATAGACAGCTACATACCAAACCTATATCCCTTTTTTTAGAATGTATTTTAATCCCAATACATAATACTTTTCTAAAAAGCCTAACTTAACCTAGCCTAATCTGAAATAAGACCAATTCATAAATTTGTTGGTTTCTGATGATTCTTTGCACTAAATTACTAATACAATTATTTCCTCCATTATTCAATCCCTGTATCCCTGGATTAAAGAGTTGCTAAAAAAAACCTGTCACTCTCTAATCAAAACAATTCCTTTTTTCATCCCCTTTCCATTCAAGGAGCAGAGAAAATTATTCATTAAAAATGAAAAATAAATTCTTCTTTTAGTAATTTTATGCTAAATGTTCCATTCTATTAAATATTTAAACTTGGATACCATTTATGACTTTGGAATCAAAATGTTTTTCTCAACGAAGACGAACAAAATGTCTCTAAAAAAATCAGCATGTGACGTCATAAAAATAAGGGCGTTTTTTCCCCTTTAATCCCTTATTTCATGACGTCAGAACTTTTTTGTGGGACTTTCTTCGTCTTCTTCTCAATGCAGTAACTGTGTTTAGTGCCCTAGGAAAATGGGGATAGATGTCACAGCTTTTGGCCTACCTATTCTATTGACATCAATGTAAAGGGAAAGAGAAAGGGAAGTGGGAAGTGAAACCTCCTAGAAAAGAGATGGGGTATAGGGTATTTCATTACGTTAATAGAATCGGCCAAAAGCAGCTATCCCCATGTTGGTAGGGCACTCTGGGCAGCTACCCCAATGCACCACGATTAACATAGATTCTTTCTTTAGCTTCTACCTTAAATATGAAATAATAAACCTAAACTTAATTAAATCTAAAACTAGTAAACTGCTTGAAATGTTGTTTTTATAATGCTTAGTCTTGAGTTGGTTTTAAGCCATTTAACTGGCTATTTATTGTAAATTAAAGACAATAGTTTTCAAAAACAAGCTATACTAATTTAGGGATCTAAAGAGATAATACAATTGTCGATAAATTGTTGTACATCCCCAATGATGATACACAAATTACCCCTTCTGTAGATTAAAATTAATAGTTTAAATTTTAAACACTTTGAACTTTGAGGACTAGTGTAATAAACAGCCTATTGTCCCCTCTCTCTCTACTACTAATTAGAATAAGATAATTAAAATTATTTTCTAGTTGTGATTCTTTTTTGGAATCTTTATCATTTGTTGTGAAATGAATAAAATTGTATTGAAAAGTCAACTTTATATCATGCAGAGGGCTACTGGACTTTAATTGGATAATTCCCCCTCTAGAAAAATCCTCAACTTTATATCATGCAGAGTGCTACTGGACTTTTATTGGATAATTCCCCCTTTAGAAAAATCCTCAACTTTATATCATGCAGAGTGCTACTGGACTTTTATTGGCCGATTCCCCCATTAGAAAAATCCTCAAAATAATAATCTTTTTTCATGGACTGGAAATTAAAGTAAAAAAAAAGAGATGGCACGAGCTATAAGTAACTATACTCGACTTTCAGTTGGGTCTTTGAATATCAGCCAATAGCTTTGGAAATATAAACACAGCCAAGTTGCTACAAAAAAGCAGAAAACGATTTGCTAACAGACAAAAAAATATCCCACTCACTTAGTGCAGGTAGTTGTCTGGATTATTCATTGTGATTGGATAAAAATAGATAATCCTCAAAATTTAAATTTTGATTATGTACTAATAATGGATAAATCCCCTGCAGAAAATTTCCAAAACTGATCACTAGTGTAAGAATATAAATTTTTCTTTTCTTTGGTGTATAGACATAAAAGAGACACTTTTACTGGTGTTTTGGTGACTTTCTTTATGGTTACTTTACTCATAGTTTTTTTTTTACGGCAATGCTCACGTAATGATTATAAACATGATTATTTCCAAAAGGTATTTATCCCACATATTATTTTGAAATCTATTGGAGTGTATAGTGTTACTTTACTCATAGTCATCTTGACATAATATCAGGCAAAAATTAATTGGAAAATGATTGCCAAAAAATAGGACAAATTTTATAAAAATGCAACTTAGTTAATATTTAGTTTAGGGGGAACGCCTTCGCTAGCTAGTAAGAAGGCATAATTATGTTCCTCTATGTCTGTCATCGGCTAATATACAATAGACCTGACTCTTTTTTGCTGTTAAAGAAAAATCGGGTATATTCCCTTTCGTGGCAACGACTCTTAAGGGGCGTTCGTCGTATTTTCACAGTATCTTTTCTCCTATTTCTAGCCCCTGCGGGGAGCTCACCTAACCTAACATAATCTATCAAAAGCTACTGTGAAAATACGACGAAACGCCACTTATGAGGCGTTGCCAAGAAAGGGACTCTACCCGAAAAATCTTTACTTAAACTAAAGGTTAAACTATGGGTTAACCTAATATCCTTGGGTGTTATCGCATCCCATTAAACTTGGATGATGCTCTGGATTCTCTAGATGATCACTTAAAAACGAAGGAGAATTCCGCCCTTACGAGGTAATGGTTATAAAAATATCCTTATACCCCTGAGAACCGTATAAACTTTTGAACATTCAAATCATCAAAACATTGTCAAGAAAAAGAATCAACTCATTTTCATTTAGCATTTACAGTTCGTATACATGTACATATATATTATATAGGTTTGTCTGTACTGAATGATATCGCTAATCGCTGATCCGGTTTGGTTCTGCTTTACAGGGGAGCTTCTCATAGGTCCCGGGAAGGTTTATAACTATTTTGGAGGAGGGTACCACCAACCTCCCAAGATAAATAACCCCTAGAAAAAAATCCAACCCCCTAAAAAATTGGGTTTTTAAATCCCCCTCCGATCTTTAAGTTCCCCTAGAGGCCTCTCGTATTGGTATATTTTGATATTGTACATGTATACGAATTACGAACATTTTGATGGTACAAAATCATTTCTTTTTTTATAAAAAATAGGGTCTGCAAGTCCGTCCGAATATAAACAGATCTATAGTTTATATGTACAATATACAACTACCTCCCACCACCCTTTTTCAATGACATTTTTCGTCTCCTTACAAATTGTTTTCTGCTACTTGGCTGTGTTAATATTCCCGTTACCATTGGTTGATTTTCAAAGACCCAATAGAGAGTCGGCACAAGGTCATTGCGACAGGGAAATACAGTATTCATACAGATTTCAAAGCTTCGTTTTTAAAAATGTTATTTATGCCTCTAAGAATCTTTCCTAAACATTTCTTTTGTTATGCTTACTAAGTTTTACCTAGCTATTTTAGGAATCACCATGCTTATAGTCAATAGGACAATTTTATATACTCAAATTAACGATCTTAGGCATCCGTTACTGGCGGACGGGCCTTACATAATTGTAAAAAAGCTTAGCTTTAGTGATTGTGACTCTGAATTAAATATGCTCCCGTATAACAGTGGTTTGGATTATATTGAAGCAAATAGAGGATAAACAGATAAGTAAGTTGAATAATTCCCGACTATAACAACGTCAAAGTCATATTTGTCCATCCAGCTCTTTTTTTGTAGCAAGTTTTGTTTTTAAATTTTCGGTTTATTTCCCTCAAATCAGCTGTATTTTTTTATATCCTTTTATAATATAGAAGAAAATGTTTATTTTGAAAAATGATAAAATGTGGGATAAGTCTAAGTTTAAAACTGGAAGACTTTAAGTCAATACAGCTTTCAAAGCAATAAAAATTATATATAATACGAAACAATACATGTTTTTTTCAGTATGACTTAGAAGTGGTTCTAATCCAGCGGAAATTCATCGAATTTTAGGGCTTTTCAACTATCCCTTTTTTCCTATAGCTAATGTCTGTCCAATGACTTTGTATAAATTTGTGTAACAAAAAAGGCAGAGGTTGAAAAAAAAACGGCACAAAAACATTACAACATTGATTTTTTGAATTAAGATTTCAATAAATCATGTTTTAATTTAATTGATCTGTTTTCAATTTAAGATTAAAGTAACAGGATGTTCGTTTGTCTATATGTCTGTTACTAGTAGGATCTTATGAAGAGATAGTTCTACAATTTTTAGGAAATTTTAGTCTAGAGCAGGTGCTATGCTTTTGGAATTTGGTGAGACTTCTTTTACCTCAATAAAGATTTTTTGGGTCATGTGAAGGAAACAAAGTTGCGGGTTTCGTCGTAGTTTCACAGTAGCTTTTGGAAGGTAATTTTAGGTTAGGTTAGGTTTTTGCCCCGCATGGTTAGAGCCCTCCCGCAGTGGCTAGAAATAGGAAAAAAGCTACTGTGAAATTCTAACGAAACCCGCAACTTCGTTTCCTTCACATGACCCGAATTTTCTTCGAAAAGTAAATAATGGGGTTGCCTTAAATGATGAGAGGAATTCTCTTAGGTCGAACTTCTAGAGGCTATGAGCGAAGCAACCCTACTTTGTTGTTTCATAAATATATAAATACATAATCTAACTTAGACTTTTAGAAAATTAGTTTAATTTTTATTTTGCAATTTTCCTATTTAAACTTTACTTTTATATAACATTAACTTATCATTTATAAGAGAAAATTAACAAATAATATAACCTATTTTGTTACTAACATTAGAGTAAAACACTAAAGTTTAAAGAAAGGGTTAGATAAAGGACATTGAAAATGAAAGGGAGGTAGTTGTCTGTATATACATCTATACTATAGATCTGTTTTACCAACAGACCACAAAATCAAATGTATGAAAGCTTCGCTATTAATACAGGACATATGATCATAACAATAAAATAGAATGATTTTTAGCTTTAATACAATCATTTTACTTTGGCAGCTGTTTTTCTTTGTATTTGATCAAAAATTGTATGATAAGTGTAATTTTCAAAATGAATTATTGCTTTTTAGTAGCGAGGCTAATCTTTAAATGACTTTTTCAGTATATATGCATTATCTATCTTTACTCACTGTCTATCTTTCTCTCTCTCACACTCTTTACGTTCAATACATTGCAATCCAAGAGGACGACTACTTTTGTATGTCCTTGTTTTTTATCCAATAATATGTTTTCAGATTATTGAACTAGTAATTTTTGGAGCGAAGCTACTTCATAAATGTAGTTTTTACTGTATTTATGCATGTATATCGTTGATTAAAATCACGTGATCGGAAGGACCGATTGTTCTACAAGTTTTTAGGAAAGTTTAGTATTGATCTAGAATAGGTTTTAGGCTATCTGGGGAGATGCGAAAAGACGTGTGTGACGTCATAAAAATACATCTAAATCCATCTCTTTAAAGGGGTTTCCTTTCCTTCTTCTCCTCTCATCCTTCCTTTATAAACGTATTTTTATGACGTCACACATGACACTTTTCGTATCTCTATTTGGCGGCAGGTGATATCATCCCAATGTCTTTTTTAAGATAAGGGGGGGAAGATAAGATATTCCCTCTCTTTTGGGAGATTCTCCTTGAGGCAAGGGGTAAAACCGCCTTAGTTACTGAATATTTAATAAATGATATTCTTTTAGTAACTAAAGTTGAAGAGACTACCTTTAAAACTTAGTTTGCAGGTGTTCCCATTATCTGAATTATATTTATCATTTCATCTATTATACCATTTGACCCCTTAGAGGTAACAATCAAATATTTAATTTTATTGCCTGTATAGAAGCGAAGTTAATCTACATACAATGTATGTAAGTACGTTACTTGGTCAGAAAACATGATGAAAAAAGTCATTATTAATAATATTTTCTCAATAATCATGTATTTATCATAGCCATTAGAAAACATTGATTTTTAGGCTCGCATCATTTATGGACATACTTGTCCTTGTAGTGATAACTCTATATCCCCTTTATCCGTCCGTCCCTTTGTTCAGCTAGGGAGAAAATATTATTTTCTCAGCTGTTAGTAAAGATATACGGTTAATAATTCTTTATACAGTTAAGCTTTTTCGCTGTATATCACTTTTTTAATATTTCCGGCAATAATACAATGGGTTCTTCATTTATACGCTTCGCTATATCTATAAATTTGGTCATCCCATCCTTGTTGAATATATTAAATAGTTGCTGTAGGGTCAGTGGAATTTGAATTGCCGAAAGTGTACACAGTTTTCTCGGTGTTTCCTCATGCTATCTCAATATTTACTACTAGCTAAAAAAAGCTTCAAAATTTTTCAAATTTAATTATTTTTTTTGAAGTTTGAACCTGTTTTAGCTAGTAGTAAATATTAAGATAGGATGAGGAAACACCGAGTAAACTGTGTACACTTTAGGCCATTCAAATTCAACTGACCTGCTGTAGTCCTGGAAAATAAGTATGTCCAAAATTGGACAAAATAGGAATAACCCATCTTATTGTAAACTGTGTTACATAGGATATCATACATAGATGTTAGGAAAATACTGTTCTAATCTAATTTCTCCTTGTCACCCTTATATTGTACACTGTTAAAAATTAAAAAAAATTTGCATCAGATAATACTATATATTCATTTTATTACTGTATAGCATCATCCCATACGTTCTAGCAAAACAAACCTCATTACGATATAAGGAAGATTCCAATACTGTATTGATACTAAATGAAAAAATTATTTTTTACAGTGTAGTAAGATTTTATTGTCCATTAAGATCTCGAAAACCACTAAACTCAGTTTAGGGAGGCTTCTCACAGGTCCCAATACTGTTTTAGGCTATTCTATCTTTAAACTATTACTGTTCTTTAAAATTCCAGCCATCTAATTAAAATAGCACCGAAAAAAACATGTTTTTTCAGTTTTATATAAATAGACGGAAAGACGGACAGACATTTCGATTTACATAAAAGCTTCGCTACTAAGGAACTTAAACCAAGAAAATAATAGAATATAAAACCAAAAAGATCAGATCTAATTTTCAAACATTCAACGAAAAAAACCTTGATTTCTATGTAACCAATCTTTTGTATCTTTCTCACCCTTTTAGATAACGGTGTGCATTCATTAACACACATTTTTGAAAACAACACAAATGACTCTTTCCTTTAATTTCAGTCTTTTTTCGAGACAGTGAACTTTATGTTGGTCCTCATCAATTAATCTCCATCTCCTCATCCCAATGTGATTGATTGATTGAGCAAAGACGACATTATTTGTTATTGTTTGGGTAGACATCTTGAATGCGCTTGTGTGTACACTTTTATAGGCACTTTTTCTAAATACCCCATAAGAGACAGATATTATTGTGACTAGAACGAAGCTTTATAAAAGCATAGAGTGTTTCTCCGCATTAGTGAACCAGGGGCTTTACTAGAAAACTTCTCAGGCCACTTATGATAGCTTTTGATCAATAAAGACTATACAAAACCTGATTATTTCTTGGTCCAGGTTCTGGATGCGTGTTTGCAGTAAAAGATCTCTAGCACTTAAAAAGTCGACCCGTGCCCAATAGGTCATGACACTTATGATTGCTCATCCTACGTCATTTATTGGCATTTGACTGCTATTATGAAAAAATTTGCGAAATCGAAGGAACACCAAAATAACATGCCACATTCCCACCGAAAAAAAAATATTTTTAGGTCACAAATCTTCTCTGGTGTGCCATCACATCCACTTATTGTCATAAAAGCTGTTTTTGAGTGACAAAAGGACACAGAAGAAAGTATATGTGCTTTCCCACCAAGATCCTTTCGAGCACTAACCCCCCTCCCATCTTCTTTTAAAAATATATTGAAAATAATACTTCAATCTACCTAACCACTGCGGGGGGGGGGGCAATACCTGCAGTGCCCTTACCCTGCGGGGCTACCTAATGCAACCTGGCTTTAGGTAATAAACAAACAAACCAAAAACTACCATTCTTCCAAATAAAAGAAGGGAGATTTCTGTGCTCAACAAGACACTTTCAGGGAAATCACCAATTAAAGAAAGAATTGGTATTGTTAATTAAAGATAAGGCCAAGTAGAGGTGACTATTTGTGCTGTATTAATAAGTTACAGTGTTGATAATTTGATACATTTAGGGGAAGCAATGGCCCCTATCCTCTTTTTTGTTATAACTCTTTTTCTCTCATCTTTCTTATTTTCTCTCTAAATTTGTTACTGTCTAAATAGTGGTTGAACTTTTTGTAACTGATTTGTTATATTTTAGATGTGATTGGGTTGTCCAAAGAGTCCCACATGGATTAAAACCCCCTAGTGATCATACCGAGGAAACACTTGGTTAGAGTCTCCGCAGGGGCTTGAACTTAATTTTTTCACAAAAATTAAATTTGAAGGGGGGTTTTTTAAGGTCAAAAATGGTTTTTTTTTTAGGGTTCATTAATTCATTGGCAATTGTCCTATCCTATAAGATTCATGTAGTATACAAAACCTTTTATTTTATTCCTACAAATTACAAGACAATTTTATTTTATTTTCCCATTTTGTGTTTTTGAAAAATTAACAAACAATAAATAATCAATACAGATATTTTTGTATTTCAATAATTATCATGTTTTCAAAATATAAATCAAGATATTTTGATAATTGTATTTGACTTTCTGTTCTAAAACTCTTACAATTCTACAATAATTCTAGCTTATTTTCGGTAATTTAGGGGTTGTCAGGCCTATAGAGATAAACATTATCATAAAGAACGTGTCCTAACTTTTGTGATCTTTTTTAAAAATAGCTAGTCGGTTCTTTTCGTATGTAGTAGATGTAAAATGATCCATAGAATTTATATATGAAATCGTTTTTTTAGACCTCTTATTTTTGAAGTAATTTAATTATTTTAAATCAAGTTGGTTTTAAGGTACTAAAACGAAACAAAAAAAGAAGAAAATTTCCATTATGAACAAAAATAGTAAGATCTTTAATTTGACACCTTACTTTTTGAATTCTGTTGAGTATAATTATCAGAAATATCTATTTCGTTCAACTACGGTTCTTTGAATTTTTTTTATTTTTAACATGTTACAATTTAATTGTTATCAATCAAAAGATAAATGAATCCCTCTTTTGTTTCAGATTAATTATACTTTCGGTTAAATAAGTTAGAATGTTATTTTATATTTCATTGAACTATTTCTGTATTCCTGTAGGTTGGGAAAAGGGATTTATAAAGTGGGGAAAATACCAAATAGATATCTTGATACAAAATATCACACAGATAGCTAGTGTTGGTCAATTTTCCACAAGAAAAAAATATATAAAAGTAAGAAAAACGCCTCGTTTTTTTAACTTGTTCTAATAAGCTTTTTGTATCACCAATAAAACCCATAATTAATTAGTAAGTAAAGTTCTTTATTTATTTCACTTTCAATTATGTTGAAATTTTGATTTATTAGAAGACTGCAAAATGTTTGATACCTTAGTTTTTGTTTAACAGTCCTTGTCAATTTCTCTGGGGAGGGTGTTGGTACCCTCCCCCAAAATAGTTATAAACCTTCCCAGAACCTAAGAGAAGCTACCCTGTTCAGGAGAACCCGATTCGTTTAGCGGTTAGCGAGATCCTTCGGTACACATCCTGTTACTTTATTATAAGGATTTTAGTGTCTTTTTGGTAATTTTCCTTTTAGATAATTTCGCTGTGGTATTTGTCCGATTTTGTTAAAATATTTAATATTTATGTGTTGAGTAGGAACAATTGTCCAGAATTCCCATAAATCTTTAAACCTATCATGGATATTAAAGGACATTGGACGATAAATTGACTGCCCAACTAATTTTAATCAATATAAGAACTAAAATTATGTATTTTAAAAGTCATTAAAACTTCAGGGCCTAGTATAATTTACAGTCCAATGTCCCCACCCTCTCTGTAACTATATACAAATGTAAGAGACTTAACAACCAAAAAAAATAATTTTTAACAAAAAAAAAATAATTTCACAACTTGAATTGCATAGAATACCATTGATAAATTTCAGATTTTTATCTAAAATAGCAGATGAGGAGTTCAAGTTTCCACAATACCGTTTTAAAGGATTTACATACGTATAGACGGACGGACATTTCAAACTATAGAGTAGCTTCGCCCGAGGTTGGATTATTGTTACACAGACATACTATAAAAATTTAAAAAGATAGTATGATAAAAAATATAATACAATTAATATTTACATTTTTTAACACTAAGAACTTTAAAGAGACAGAAAGAGGAACTCTTGAAAATAGGTTTTTTTTACAAAATTTGTGTGAAAAAAAATAGATGTATAAATTGATAGTTGTATCTAATTCTGTGTGTCCACATAGATTAAGATAGACATATCAAAGATTATATGGTATTATGGTATTACGCCTTTTGTGACATCACATTTTAATGGGCATTTAGTCGTAATTTCAAAGTAGCTTTTCTGCTATCTCTAGCCCCAGCAGAGGGCTCTAATCCTGCGGGGCAATCAACTCACCTAACCTAGCCTAAAAAGCTACTGTGAAAATACGACAAAACGACCCTTAAGAGACGATATCAAGAGAGGTTACATTTTTTATGGAAAATTGAATTTTTTCCTTCAATTTGTCTCTTCCATCCTTGTGTGCTAACAATTAAAAACTACAAACTACAATGTTATATGATTATTTTAAAAATGCCTCAAAACTGTCCCTATCTTCCCTGAATAAACCTTTTTACCAAAAAAATACCCTTTTTTAACATTCCCAATTTTAGCAATTGATATTGAGCGTTTTAATCTTCTAAATTGAAGGGTTAGACTAAAATGTGTTTTTATATTGTA
>LS055770.1:0-14082 GCA_900241095.1 Acartia tonsa | reverse complement strand
CCACGTGGCTGACAAATATAAAGTTGTGGCGTGTCCATTTAAACATTTTTGCGTAGAAAGGATTTATGCAAAAAAAAATCTGTAATGTTTTATAATTAGAGGCAGGGACAAGGGAATGCTATTATGACAAACAATTCTAAATAAAAATTTCCCCACAACTCTCTTCTCCTTTTCCTCCCCTTCTTACCCACTCCTCTTCACTTACATGAGAAAACAATATATACTTCCACATACTTTAAAAGGTTTCGTGATTTTTTGTATAATTGATTGTTACAATAGCTACCCCTGATTACAGAGAAAAGAGTTAATTTTGTATTGCTCTGTATGGGTTTGGTAGCTCCAGGTTTCTCAATGGACGAAACAATGGAAGATAAATTAAATACAGACCTAATTGCGATAAACAAAATTACCCCATATGTAGATTGTAATTAAATTTGAACGCTTCTAGTTTGTAAACCCGGCTAATTTATTATAATTATCCAACGTTTTCAAGAAAGATTTTGATAAAACTTGGGTACCAGACAAATCTTCCTGTGTGGCTCTTGGAGGAAGGTTTTTCTTTTAGACTTTGGTAGTTTTCTTTGGAAGGGATAAATCACCAGGGCGGTGTGTGAGATAAACTTTGAAAATTTCTTCGACCAATAATTGCGACTGTTATATTTAAGTTTGTCCGTTCGTCTGTCCTTTATATGAGTTAAGTCAAAATTTGTTTACATTATATCTTTATATATTTAATTTAGTTTATTAAATTTTATTTTCATAATTGTTTTATATATCCTTTTTCCGAGTAACAGACAGTACTAATGTAATATTAAAATAAAATGAAATGGCTTCTTGGTCTTATTCTACTTTTTACTTAATACAAGAAATTTCAAAGGATTATGATATAAGGACTGAATAATCGGATAACAATTTAGCTTTTCACATTTTATCTAATTTTTGTCAAAGATTTTTAGGGCCCAGCAGTTCTGAGTTCTTTAGATGATCTCTTGAAATCGAAGGTAATAATCTAGGGTAAATAAGTCTCGAGTAGGGGTTTTTATTTTTTTGAGTTAGCTGCTTGGATACAACTTCCTGGATGTCCAAACTCTACATATTAAAAATATTAAAGCATCCTTTGTTTGGTAAATTGACTCGAGAAGCAATGGTTTAAACCCCTTTTAATTTAATAAGAGGAATAAACACAATAGATGTATAAATATAGGTATAAAATCCAGATAACTACCTGTATCCAGTGTTAGGGAACTTTTTTTGTAATGGCTCTCTGCTCTTTTGAAGCAACTTTGCTCTGTTAATATTTCCGACGCTATAGGCTAATATTCAATAGATGTATAAATATAGGTATAAAATCCAGATAACTACCTGTATCTAAAGTTAGGGAACTTTTTTTGTAATGGCTCTCTGCTCTTTTGTAGCTACTTGGCTGTGTTAACATTTCTGACGCTATAGGCTGATAAAAACACATGTCGGCACAGGGTCCATGGGGTGAGGACATAGAGTTAATAAACCCCTGCCCCTTCTATTATGTTAATGTTGACACCTATGGGGTTTATCCTACCCCCTAACTGTGGCAGTAAGGTGGATAAACCCCCCTTCTTACCACCTCTGTCAATGCCATAGTATTGTAAAACCTAATAGTTTTTCATCTGCGCTTCTTTCAACATAATTATTCTTGGTTCCCATAAAATTAATATATCTAAAGTATGAAATAAAGCTTAATTTTCTATAATATATGTTATTACTGCTAAGCTGTGTAAAATGAAAGCTACAATTTAATGTAATGTTCTAAATTATAGAGCTTAGTACAGACTTAATTCAGGAAAACAGAAATAGTTATTTTTCTTGTTATAAACGAAAAAAGTAATAATTTTGAATATGGCTATTAGAAATAAAATTATGTCTACAAACAAAACTTATTGGTTGAAAAGATTTGACACTACTAGTTTTGCACCAACCAATCTAAATCAAAGAACCACCACCATTATCTTTTTTTATCATCTATTGACCTATCCTTAATTCCTGACAATTACTGCAATTCTAAAAAGGTCTAGATTTTGCAAGTTGTATTTTTGGCTAGTGTGCTTTCCCCTTCGTGTATTCGCAAAATTAATGATAAACGCATTCATGAAAGTAAAGCTCTAAAATCAGACGGTATAACAAACGAACAATATTTCTTGTTAAATGTCTGAACCATCAGAATATTAATGTCTAAATTACGTAAATACAGGATACTGTATAAGGAAATACTTACAATTTTTGGAATTGATAGAAGTTACAAATCAGCCAGTTTCAAATGGACGGAACGAATATTGAGTCGCTTTCCAAGGTGTGCCCATATCATACAGAACAATTCATAACATATGCGGAAGTGAATGACCACCGTCGTTTTGGTTGAATGGCGAAGGAAACTTTATTTGAGCCAATTACTTTAAAGCAAAGCTTCTCAATAAATTCAATTCAATGATTCTCTCAGAGAAAGATAATAAGAAATGCTTGTCAAGGTCACCCAAGCTTTTTTTTGAAGGGAGAGGAAGGGAAATTCAAAGTTAGTGGGGGTACATTAGCGCGTCAATTTTAGCCACCCTTCCTCCAACAAAAAAAATTGTGGGAAAGAGTAAATCTCCCCATCACTCTTACATTTTTTTGTCTTATAGGTTTGGATTTGGTTGTAAAATGTAAAAAAATGTACCTTATTTGTAGAAACTACGGCATCTGAACCAAGGCGAGAAGCTTAGATTTTGTTGAGGGGTTGTAAATATTTTGTTGGGTGGATCTATAAGTCATGCTACCAACATTAGAAGAAAAATTTTGATTCGTAATTTTAATAAATTTTTTTTGTCATTATGGCCTCTGAGCACCTTCCTCTCATGTATATTAACATACTTGTTGCGAATATGACACATTGCTGCGATAACAAGAGGAAGTTAAGGCACCCCACTTATTATTCTTCTATCGTTTGGTCTTTTGATTTGGACTTTTTACTTGAAATATATACTATAAAATTCATGAATGGAGGGGACATTTGGCTTTAAATTATACTGACCTAAAAGTTTAATAAACACGTTATCTCATTCGTTGATTTAAAACTAAGATTTTTTAACAAATATTAATAACAAATAATAAGGTAAAATACATAAGAGGCAAAATTTGATTAATAGTTTAACAGTAGATGCTAATCAGTAATTAGTAGGAATCTTAAGTAAACACTTCATAAATCTATCTTTGAAAGCAACCGAGAAAATGAGGGCACCCCCCCCCCTTTCAAAAAAGTTTCTGACAGACATACTGAATTTTAAAGCAGCTGCACTACTGGAAATGAAGCCCTCTGCAAATCTTATCAAATTTGACCTAAAATTTAGTTTAATGATTTCCTTTACCTCTTTTCTAATCTTTATCAGTCACAGTTGGAAAATTTGCAGGGATGATAGAAAAATGGACTACAAAATAATCTCCAGCGTATTTTTATTTAATCATTTTATCTGAGCGTGTTGCTCTTTCACCCAAGAATATAAGTTTGAACTATAAACCCTTGGATTATACGATATTTGTCTGGAAGTCCTAACTAAGCATGGTAATGAGTTGCGCCTTTTTACACTTTAAGGCATTCCCCCCTACTTGCACTATTATTGTCACGTCTCTGACATAGTAGTAAAGACTCGAACTTGAAACCTCCCCTACGGTAAACAAATGCTGATGATTTTATGTGTTAAATACTGTCTTGGTTTCTAGTCAGTATTTAGAGAAGGAATGGACATAAATTTATTTATCTTCCATTGCCCTAGAGCTTCCAGGTTTCAGGTACTTCCGAGCAGTGATTTTTTCACACTTTTAAGTTCTACGACGCACCCTTGGTAAATCACTGTGCACGCCACTGCTTAAGAGTATAATCACTTGGTTCAATTCTTTTCCTGACCCAGAAACAGTTTGTTTCTGCAGGAATCTAAGGGATGAGGCAATGGCCGATAAATTGATGTACATTCCCAATGACTATACACAAAATTTCCCCTTCTGTAGATTACAATTAGTGGTTGAAACGTTTGGACACTCATCTTATTGAAACATCCAATCTAAATCAAACAAAACTCATCAAAGCTGAGAAATGAGAAATTGTCATAATAATAAAACTTTGGAGACTAGGACAATAATCATGTTCCCTTCCTCCCTGTTGTTTGTTTGTGGTGTGTGTGTGTGTGAGTGTGTGTTTAACTGTGATTGTAACTTTATTTGGTTAGGACATCTAAAGAGTCTACACAAATTAGCAGGGATAAAGGATCAGAACAATTGACAATAAATTACAATAATGGATGTAGAATATACATGGATATTATAGCAGGGGAAAATTGTCCTCAATTTAGAATGCTAACATTCACATCATTTATTGGTCGGTTCGCTCATCCAGTTGCAGAGAAGTTTTGGAAAAGGGGGATGATTATGGTTGGTATTATTGTTTTAGTCAGCTGCAATCATCACTTTATCAGAGTACATCAAAATCTGTTGCAACTTCAAAGTAATAATATATCCATTTGTATATATTGGTAAAGTACAATTGACGACAATGAATCTTCCACCTTTAATGATATGTTGAATTTTGTCTTTGATAACTGGTTAGTAATTGCGAGGGGAAGTATTAAAGTTTATACAGTAAATTAAGCAGCTATTGTCCTCTCCTTACTTCTAGAAATTACCTGGTACCATATTATATCTTGATGAGTAAAATACAGGGAGGGAAGGACATTGGGCTGTTTATTACACTATCTCCCAAAGTTTTATAATTACGTTTTCTTATTCGTAAGCTTCAAAAATTTGGCAACTTCTTATAAACTTTGATTGGTTGGTTCAATAAGTTGAGTTTCTACTTCAATTTATATCCATGTTAAGATATTTGATTGGAATGAATGTGTTTATCTTTATCATTTATGTCAAATTTAACCTTTCAAAGATTTTAAAAATCTTTTTAGAGATCTTTTTGAGACTGTGAGACATGCTTTTTTTGTCTGTTATAAAATATTGCTAACAACTTAATCAATTAATTTCTTTATTTTAGGGAAGTTTCCAGGGATCTAAAGGGGTAAATTGATGTATATCCCATTTGGTTATACAAAAATTACAATTGTTGGTTTGAAACGTTTGGTCATTCAAGTGAAAATTTTAAAGTTAGTATGTTTTTCAACCTATTTTTAAAGAAAATTACACTATTCTAAGACATGAAGTTATACTTCGTTTTAGCAATTATTTTCAATTCATATTGTCTAAAAAATATAGGTATGAGACATTAGATAACAGCAAATATGATCAGATCAAAGATATTAAACATAAGTTTATATGTAAAATAAATATTGTCACAAATTATTTTGAAACTTATAACCAAAAACTGAATGAATCAACCAATAGAAATTCAATAAAAGTCCCCAAAATGGTGATCCAACAAACAAGAAAACGTTATTATAAACTTTTGGGATGTAATATTGTTCGTCTTGGGATAGTGCTATGCTTTGTTATAACCCCATCTAAGTCCCTTACTTGGGTAACATAACAATTTAATTTACAATAGGATATTATGCCTTTTATTGGAGGTCAGAGAAAGGTCTATGTTTTTCAAAATCTATACTAATCCTATTTTTTTTCAATTCGACTTTCAGATTAACGGATTTTCCAAATATTACTTGGAACATTAATTTTTGAAGAACAATACAATTAAAATGATTTAAAGACAGTGAAAGTTTGATTCCAATACATTAACCAGTTAAATTGTAACCTCTCTACCAATAAATCCTAATTAAGTTGATACAAGGAGTTTAAGTTTGAACAAACTTTATATGGGTCGGATTCTTAAAACTAAAATTGTTTGTCAATTGTCACATTTCAGATTTGTATGGGTTGGATACTCAATATTATATCACTTTCAATTGGATTTTGTCGGTCATTAGGTATTTTTAAGTCAGCAACATAATATTTAATATTTAATCATGATACCTAAAAATGTGTTGATTTCAAACTTTCTAAAAGTGGATCTACTACTAAAAATCCTCCTATGTAAATAAAGAAGAAAGTAATTTAAGTAATGAACTATGGTGAATTAGCTGCCAGACGTATCTACAGGTTTTCATACACAAATTTCAACCTCATAATTTCATTACAATCATTTAAAGAAAATAATAAAGTAATTTTCAAAAAAAAATTTAACTTTTAAACCTTTCCTGTTATAATTTGTATAATCAAACTAATCATATTTCATTTCCAGTTCAAAACTCATTTTATATATATTTATCCAGCAAAAAAAGGCTAGCCTCAAAAGTTCATTACAGAAATTTAAAAAATAAGGAATTTTTATCAACATACACCAAATGCTTTGTAAAAGTCAAACTGATATAAAATATTGGCAATTTTTTTCAATTAGAGTATGTTGTTCTTTTTTCTTTATCCCTTAACCCGCGAGGACCGAAACCATTCAGGTATATGCTGTACCAAATATAACCTAACCTAACCTGGCCTCGGGTAACAATTATTACCAGAAAGTAAAAAGCCAATTGTTGACCTAAAAACAACAAGGACCCTGTAACCCCCGCAATCCTGAATAATAATTTAAGAAGCCCCCTTACTGTACTAAGGTTAAGAGAAAACATTAAAGGAAAAAGACAGTTTTTAATAAAATATATATATTTTGAATTAAACAAGTAACTTACAAACACGATAAATTATTTATTTTATGATAAATATGATCTAATGGTAAAATAAATAATGAAATTATGCTTTCCCTTAAAGAGCCTAGCCAGTACCTACCTCCCCCTCACTTATTTTAAATAAATTGAAGATAAGGGGGAAGAGGTAGTTCTATATATCTTACCCCTGAGGGATTCATAAACCCTACAGTGACATAACCCTGCAAGGCTACCCTTATCCAACCTAAGGCTAAGAGTAATATTTGACACCAGAAAAAAAACTATTCATTCTCTTATTTTCAAAATATGGAGATGAGTTCAGTGCTCGACTAAGCACCCTGAAGAAAATGAATGATCCTTGCCCTCCTTAAAAAAATCCTAACAATATTATAAGTCCATAAACAGAGCTGAATCTTTAAATCATTTTGTTTCAGTCAATCACAGCACAGCATTATATGATATGCCGCGCTGTGATTGGCTGAAATTCGGCGCACCCCGATTTGGCGCACCACCAAAATAATTTAAAGATTTAGCTCAGGTTTCAAAAAATTTTTCTACAAAAGGGGGAAGGCTACCATTCATACATATTAAAGTAATTCGACAAGATGCCTTTTAAAAAAACAAAATCTAAATAATTTTAAATAAAGTAGGGAGAGTTTTTAGTGTGTTTGTTTTTTAGATTATGGGATTTTAGTTACAGGGTAGGCCCGCATTATTAGGGTCCCCCGCAGGGGTTAAACAATATCATAATAACTATCCCCAAATCTATTTTCAATTAATTAATTTCTACAATTTACAATTAGAGTGGGGAGGGATCAGTGCTTGATAGGTACTTGGATAAAAAGCAACACAATTTCTTAATGTATTTTGATTAATAATATGTAAAGGTGAACAAACAAACAAATAGAAAAGAAATAAAATGAAATGTTTGATGTTATGACATATTCAATGAAAAGTAAGTTGAACTTACAATGTAACAAATAACAAAATAAATTAAACACAAACAGCTATTGTAAAATATTCCTTAGGACAATATTATCAAGTTAAAATATTGGTGCATTTGATTTTAAATTTTAAAAACATTTTATTAAAATTTTAGTAAATGGGGAAAGTCACTAAAAAATCTGACCCTGTGACGTCATAAAAATAATAGATTATCTATTTCCTTATTAGGGCTTTCTCTTTTCTCGTCTCCTTCATTTTTATGACTTCACATGTCTGATTTTTGAGTGACTTTCTCCATTCACAAATTTTACTTTTTTATTAGACCACCAAAACAAACATTTGAATAACAAAACGCTTTGATATGAAGATGACATTCTTAAAGTTTGGATGTTAAACATATTTATGTTTTCTTAAAAAGATAAAGTAACCATTGAACAATAATATTAACATTAAGAACACATTCTTTTGTTGATACAATAACAGCAGAGAAGCTTTATAGTATAAGATTTGTAATTTATTGAAATTTTAATTTGATATCATGACATATGATGAAATGATAAATAAATTTAATGAATTTTTATGAAGGATAATTTTAAAAATGCAATCCTTGAAAAATAAATTTTTGTTAGAGAACACTTAGGTAGGGTAAAATTATTCATTAGATAAATTTTCCAAATTATATTATTTTTAAAAATATTATATCATTTTTCCTATATATTTATAATTTTTTTCTTAAAAAATTTAGTTAAATTAACACAACAGTACAATTTGTCACGAAAAAGATAATTTTTACTGACAGAAAAGTTAAGGCAAAATTACAAATAAAATATTTTGCAAATTTTATCATTTTTAATTTATATATTGTAGAAATCCTTTAGCTTTTATCCCCTAACTTAAATAATCTCACAATGTAATAAAAAATAACTTACAACTTACCCCATCCTAATCAAAAATAAGCTTTTTTTCTTTTAAGGTTGAGGTGCCAAATTATTCAATACCAGTTGTAAAACTTATTAGAGAAGGGTATTTTATTTAAACCATAGGCTACGTCCCCTAACAATAGATATTTCCTCCTCCCCTTTTTCACATCTTAAGGTTTAAAACCCTGTTTACACCACTAATTTAATTTAACAATAATTTTTTTCAGGTTAGACACTTTTTTGTTCTTGTTCAGGTTTTTAGTTTAACATTCCAATCTCCTTTTCTTCCGCACCACCTGAAACAATGGATATAGAATACACGTGAATATGTTGACAAGAGAAAATTTGTTGCTAATTTGGACCTCATTTGTTGGTCAGTTTGTTCATCTAGTAGGAGGGGAGGAGATGGGGTAAAGGTGTTGGATGTAGGGTATCATTATTTAAGCCAGCTGCGAGTATAACTTTATCAAAGACCATGAAAATCTGGTGTACATTAACTTTGACTTATCCCTTTATTATCCACTAAAATCTATTCAATTTCCTCACTGTCAAAAGAAGCAAATACTATTTAAAGATGTTTTAACAATGTTTTAAAGGTCGCAAAATTGATTTTGACAGTTTAACAATACATTTGAAAAGGTTATTGCAACAACATAAATAGAAATTCGGTTTACTCCCTCAAAGGGCCTGTTGAGCATTGAACCCCGCATTTTGTTATTTTTGTAAGACTAACCTTGCACAATATAACTTAACCTCAACTGACCAAAAGTAAAATATAAAAGAAAAAGTTATTCTAAAATTATGAAATAAGAAGGGAAGATTTCAGTGCCCGACTAGGAGCTTTTAGGGAAACCGCCTTAATTACCTATCCTGTGCATAAAGCTTGAGTCTTCTCTGCAATTTATTCTGGGCGAACGTCGTGGTTGGACGTCGTACTATGCCCTCGCCCCAGCTTTCATTGAAATAGTTGTTCATTGGCTGCGGGTCCATTTCTAAGATCAGTTGAATTGCAAATCAATTCTTTTATTCGCACATAAGTTGTTCATATGCTCGTCTGGTCGATAAATCTACGCAAAATGTCATGATTATGTTTTGTAACATCGTCATCAACTGTGTCCTGTAATGAACTGAATTTACTATTTTCTAGCACCAAATGTGGTGTGTTTTTTTCTACGCTTCTTATGGACATAATTGTCGTAGTTGTTTAAACTCTAAAGGTTTAGATATTTTTTCTTGCAGTGTGGGTAGGAGTGAGAAAGTTAAGATCTTTTTTTAGATATTTTGAATAACACAAACACAATAAAACTACTGTATATAAATTGGCATCTAAGTGCATTTGAGGGAATCATGGCGGAGTCGACCCTCCAACTTCAATTCTTGTTTTAAAACGAAAAAGTGAAATAATATATTTAGGGTTGGGTGGGGGTGATTTTTTTCCAGGGCAATTTATCGTTGAAAAGGTATGATAACTTTCTCCAAAATAGTTATAAACATTCCCTGGATATATTAAAAGATCCTTCGCTACACCCAAACAGGATACAAATATGTTTGTCTTACCTATTAAAACTTTGAAGGTTATATGTTTGTTATTATCATTCATCAACTTACATTCTTCCTGTTCAAATATAAATAACTTTGTTAGTTTTAGGAGCAAAGATATTCTATTATATGGTCGGTCAGTTTGTTGTTAATTACATGAAATACTTCAGCCTTAAGAACAATCTTTAAAAGGGAAATAAAGTGTAATACGAGATAAAGTAGGGAATTTAGCCAAGAAAATGTACAGTACAATTGTACAAAAAAATAATACAATAGTTCTGCTTTTAGGTAAGCTTTACATAGGTCCTTAGATTGTTGATTTTAGATTTAAGCTTTGATATGGTTTTAGACTAGTTTTATATGCCCCCTTCCCATCAAATTTAATACAGAGCCATTAGATTCTAGGTGAGCAGCCTCTATTAATAATAAAAGCACTTTTTAAAAAGAAGCTTTGCTACTTTTTGACATAAACGTTAGTGTTTTTTGTTTGTTTCATTATCTTGTTTTTTACCTTGTTATCAATTTTAGATAATTAAAATCAAGATGAACAATTTTGTTTATTTTCAACAATTTTTAGAAATATTTTTTGTCAACCTTTCCTCTTAACGATTATTTTCTTTATATCATCTTTATATTTGTCTAAAAATGGGCTTGAACTTTAAAACTATATTTTTTTCTATCCAATTCTAACAATGTTCATTTAATTAGAAATAATTCATATAAATGTGAAATGAATGGAGAAATATAATCAAACTAGGTATAGGTCGTCTGCTAACAGATTGTTTTCTGCTACTTGGCTGTGTTAATATTCTCGTTACCATCGGTTGATTTTCAAAGACCCAATCGAGGGTTGGGAGTAGATCATTTCAATAGGGATTTACAGTTATTTAACCCTTTCTCCCTCTAGTGTTTCACACTAATGTCGAAAGAATTTTCAATATGTGTAATTAGAGGCAGTTTGATCTTCGAATAGCATTTGATTTTTAATACATTTGTAGGCGCTGTTGTTTAATATCTTACACAATAAATTCTTTGTGGGGAGGGGGTCGAAGTTTGTATCAAAGAAGTAATTATAAATATGAAAAGTTTACTAGATTGTCCATTGTCCTATCACTGCTAACTCCAGTAGTTGAGACAGCGCAAAATAATGACGTCATACAATAAAGTTGTCCAATAAGGGACCAGTATACATTGTAATTGACCAATGGTAAAGTATAAACTCGCCTCTCATTGGTTATTTATCGTATGACGTCATTTTTAGGTGCCATTATGCACTGTCTCCCAGTAGTTAACTAGAACCTACCCAGTTTGCGTGGAAACCATAACATACATATTTTTCTTTACCATAATTACTAGGGTTAAAGAGTAGGTTTTTTAATAAGAACATGGCAGTGACGGATGTACGTACTAATACAGGGAATTGTAGATTAGCTTCGCTACTAAAAAACTTACTTTTACAAGAGAAATTTCCTCGACTTGTGCATCTTGAAATATTTGTATAACTTCATTTATGTATGTGAGATCATCGATAAAAATGCCAACCTAAAAATAAAGCATGACAATATCATGACAAAACGGATAAAAAACATGGATCTTTTTCGATACTAGCTTAACGGACAGACGAAAGGACAGACAAATTGAATTATAGATTAGCCTCGCTACCATAAATACAAAGATTACACCATCCATGAAAAACAAGGCTTCACAAATCATTAATGCAAACAAAAATAAAAAAAAACTAATATCAGAAGTTCGAACTTCCTGATAAAATAGCTGAGATGCAACTCTATCCAGATGAATCCTCACACATGGTTTGAAATTAATGAATGATTCTAAATCAACGACAAGAGTTATCCTTTATGAACTTATTGAACACAATTATAGAAAAGTTTTGCTTAAATATGGATATACTTTCAGCTTATGCATAAAATATTATTATATCCTATTATATAAAGTAGTAAAGTTTTTTTTTGTCTGGAGCTTAAGATTTTGATTACATTTGAACCAAAGTCATTTAAGGAAAGCCGGACACAATTCCTAAGAAGGTTATAGGCAATTTCAGTTTTAAATTTACATGAATTTTTTAGACTTTTTTTCGACCATACCCTTAAACTTCGATAATAGAACCCGTAGATTCTAGGGGCGCAGTCACTAGTCCTCTTATACAGTCCTAAAACTTAAACAAGGAACAAAAATCTGTCGTTATGCCGTTTGGTATCTTTTGGATCCACAGGCTCACACTTACACACACATAAACATATCTACTTTAGTATATTGTTTATGTACTCTGCCGCAGGGATCTAAAGGGATAAGACAATAGCCGATGAATTGATGTACATCCCAAATGATGATACACAAAAAAAGTATCTATTTTTAGATTATAATTAGTGGATGAAACATTTTGATACCCAACCAATCAAAATTCAAAGTCCCTAAAGTTGTGTAGCCAACGAATAAGAAAACTTTGGGGACTAGTGTAAAAAACAGCCAAATGTCCCCTCCCTCCCTAATACTTAGCCGTATCGTCCAATGAAGAAAGTATAGATATCCGATATTCAATCACAAATATACATACACAACATCAAAACAGTAAACATATAAGGACAGTTTTATCCATAAACATTAAACATACCAAAAACATTATAATTTATATTTTAAATAATAGACAAATGGACAAAGAGAAGAGAGAAAATATGCGAAAAATCAAAGAAGATAACGAAACCCAAATAAAACTATTTTTGTCTTTAAAAGTATAACTAATAGACTGGCAGACCAAGTTAACTATATACAGGATGGGCGGAAATTGGTGCAGGAAATCTTCATACAAAATTTCAGCTGTATATCTTGAAAAGAAGCAAAAAAAATCACATTTATGGATGGACTGAAAAACAAAGTGAATTATGTAGTAGCTTTTCTACTATAGCATAATTGATAAAATATAGATATCATTATTGAACTATTTATGTAAGTGATTCTAGCAGACTTACAGAATAGACCCTATTTATAGAGTAGCTGTGCTTCTGAATAAGTATTACCTTTACTGTATTTACAATAAAGGTTTCTTTAATTTCCATAGCTAGAGTAAGACTTGAAATCTCTATAGAACCATTTCCTAAATATAAAAATATTAGTGTAGTTAAAGTCAATTATCCTAATACTAGTGGCTCCATCCCCTAGCTTCTATGTTATATGAATATTAGGGCTGTTTTATAAAGTAAAATTCAAAATTATGGTAGTCCACTCTTTCAATTTTCAAGATATGATTTCCTTTCACATAAAATAGTAAGGTTTTTTTTATCTGAAGCTTAAGCTACAGAAATTATTAAGATTTTCTTTTTAGTGACATTTGCAATGGGATGGTTTTATGCTATTTTTAGATTTGAATTTAAGACTTAGGACGGTTATAGGCCATATTTCTGCCCCTGTATCAGCCCCTTTAAATATTGAGCACAAAAAGGCTAATGGCGCAACCACAAATAAAATCATATTTTTTTAATAAGATATGGTGTTTGATTATACTAGTTTCTAAATGTTTAATTCTCATATATGTGTTTTTTATAAAAGTTCAGGACCTTAAAGAATAATAAATAAGCGTAAACATTGAACAATATAATTGGGTTAAATCATTTAAAACATGATCAGTGTACTGTACAACCGTAAATCCACTTCCTATCCTTTTAAAAAGATCCTGTTTGGTATTATTCCTAAGGAAATCTCATCAAACTTACTTTACCTAACCTAACTTAAAGCATTGAAAAATTCAATTTCCAATAGTTTCTCAGATAATCTTATTTTGCACAATTAAACAATAAACTATAAAGTCTGCAACTTAAGCTTAATTTTGGTCCTCATTGTCTTAAGAATCATAACGGTCAAAGTTAAAGCTTTACTTTTAAAAGTAAAAACTAGTTGGGTAGGGTATAAGAGTTTTACTGGCGATTTAAAAGGTTTCACCGTATATTGGAATTATTGGAAAAAGGTCAAACTGAAAGCAAATAGTAGTTTTAGGTAATAAATCA